>CM077825.1:14771409-15055776 GCA_039720395.1 Liquidambar formosana | reverse complement strand
TTGCCCTTTTTTTGCCTTTTATTGCCTTCGTTTGGGCCCTTTTGTGATGTTTTGACTCTTTGTGCTTGATTTAAGCCCGTTTTTCACTCAATACAAGATCATATCATTGCAATAAAGTTCAACGTAGATTCATCAAGTATCCATAATAAAGGCCAAGGTTGGGAATTGAAGTTCCTAATTAGTACATGACAAGATAGATAGAAAGATTCCACATTCCTAACAAGAGGTGAGTGAAACTCAATGATTTCCCGTGGGCCTTCTCTTTCGACTTGGCCCAAGCTCCATCATGCCCTGAACGAGGTGCTCTAGGAGGGGGCATATCCTGTGGTGGATTAGATGATGATGCCTGTTGCAAACAAAGATAATGAGTTAGGAGGGTAATGGTGCCAATCCTAGTTGAAAGTTAATGAGATGATCACTCACTTGGGGATTTAAGCGTGCTTCCAGAACTGAGTTCTCTAAACTCATTCGCACAAGATCCCTCCTCAATCCTTCATTGAGTTCGATGCATTCCTGGGCATACTCCCGTGGAACCTAGGAAAGTATAAACATGGTTAACAATAATGAAAGAATCCAATTTCAAAAAGATAAGAGTTTAGAACTCACATTCTCATAATATGGATCGATCTTGGGATATTCATCGAATGGTGGATGGGTAATGTCAGTCTTCACAAATTTTGTCCCACTGCACAAGTTCACATACCAATTTAGTTGTGGGAGGGGTGGAGGTTGATTTCCTTCAAGGTCCTCATCCTCGTCATTGTAAGTCATCCCAGTGGCAGATCCAACTGTGGAGCTGTGTCCCCTTGCCCGTCGGCCCTGAAATTCAAATATTTGTCAAATGGAGTCTTTCATGTAATCTTAAAAAAGAGTTTAAGAATGTGGGGAGCTCACCCCTTGAGGTGGGAGACCAGTGACCCTAGGATTCATTAGATACTGTCGGCAAAAGGCAGTGTATTCTATGCGAGGGGAGGTGAATCCCTCAGCATCCCAACCCCTCAGAGCTTCTTCTAGTTCATCACCCGCTAGGTGGCTAGTGTGCCTCATGTTCTCTGGTGGCATGGAAGGTGTCACAGCTGCATTCATGTTTCCATGGACTTGTCTCAGGACTCGTTCCCCAAGATACCAGCTTCTACCTGTGGGGCCTTCAAAAAGGACCCTTTTGCTTGTCAACTCCAAACAAGAAGAGTACTTCTCAGGTAGCCTATGCTGCCACAGCCTCCATGGATCCCATTCCACCTGTTGAGTTTGAAATGGGAAATGAGAAAAAAGATAAAAAAGATAAAGAGAAAGAAAGATTCTACCATATCAACAGTCAAGCTGGCAAGATATGCCCTTGTATGGGCATAATCGTGTCGATTGGAGGCTCTTGTAGCCAAGCAAGATGGAGTGTAATTCTGGAGTATGGGCCATGACATGGCATCACTAGCAAGAGTCGGGCGACACATGTTCAGGTACTCGTAGTACCATATCTGTGGAAAACCAAAGGAATAGAAGAAATCATGCATGTGTTACGTTTCGGGAAATAATAGAGAATTGAATGTTCTGTGTTACCTCCCAAACGAAAGGAAGTCCCCCAAAGTTCTTTGCAACTCCTCGGGACATGTTAGTCATGGAGCGATACATGTTTGCGAAAGCAGCTCCACCCCAATTGTATCTCCCAATTTTGTTCACATCTTCCATGCTAGCTAGCAACTCTAGTCGAGCCATGTCATTGGTACCCGCAAAGAAGGTGCATGAAATCATGTAGAGCAAGAAAGCTCTCACAATGTATTGGGGATCCGTCCCCTCACTCTCTTCTTCAGTAGCGAAGGTGTTGTAGAGCCAAGTACGGCGCACACCTTTTGGGCTTAATTCCGCTTCAACCCCAAGTAGAGCTACTATGTAGTTTTGATCCATGTTGGCATGTTCATAGTAATCCAAGCGCTTGCCTTTCAAGCTCAACCCAGTTATCATGGTGAAATCCTTAGGGGTCATGGTCATCTCCCCGAAGCTAAAATGGAAAGTGTTGGTGGTGTCCCACCATAGCTCTGTCAAGGCAAATAATGCTTGCCTATCCCATTGCTCGTTCCATAGAGCATCTAGGAAGGGCTCAAAACCCGCCTTCTTTATTATCTTGCGAGCACGTGGTTGGGCATGATTCATATGTCTCCACCAAGAGATGAGTCCCTTTATTGATGTCCTTGTACGGAGACTTTGGAAGTCGGGCTATGTCAAAAGATTGTGTATTGAGTTAGCATAGAAAACATAGAGATATTGGGCATACATTGGTAATTGATTTCAAATGGTTTTCCAAAAGTTTTAAAATTTGGGTTTTGATTCATGAAATGAATTAGGAATGAATGCCCATGACCTTGTGTATTCAAATTCATTGGTTTTGTAAGGATTGAACATGTTTTTGCCTTTCGGGCATTTTATCGAACACTTGGTGTGTGACTTGTTTTCAAGCATTGAAATGAAAGATTTTTGTATATCAAATCCTTGCCAAGACCATATGACTTGGTTCTACAATGCAAACCAATTGATTTTTTAAGAATTGAACATGTTTTTGTCTCTTTGGCACTTTATCAAACACTTGGTGGGCATCTTTTCTCAAGCTTTGGGAAACAAGCTTTTTGCACATTCAATCCTTGCCAAATCAATGAACTTGGCTTAACAATGATAGAAACAATCAAAAGAAGATCATGGGAATGCATTTTATCCAATAGAAATCAAAATTTCATGATAAACATGTTAAGTTGGGAAAAACTAACCTCATGTTGGGAATGGAGGTAGGAGAGATGCTTCTTAGGTTCAAGCAACACCTTGTCTTGGGATGCATCATAGATTGGTGCCTTGTATGTATTCTTGATCACATAATATGGATACTTGATGTTGGAATCATTGCTAGAAGCCATTGTTGATGGTTGAGCTTGTATGTGAGAAAAATGGGTTTGATAAGGAAGATGATGAATTTGATCTTGCAACTTGATGATTGATGCTTGTTTTTGTTGTTGAATGACTTGTTCTTGATGCTATTTCATGCACACAACTTGAATTGCAAGTGAAACTTTGATTGAGAATATGTATGTGAGAATTTGGAGAAGGATGGAATGAGTTTCTAGAGAGAGAAACTCTCTATTTTCGAGTTGGGTGTGTGTGTGCATCAAATGGGGGGTCAAGGGTTTAAAAACCCAGAATTTTGAGGACCCTAGCCTCGGGTAACCGCCCAGCATGGGGCGGCAAGCCGCTTGGGCTTGGGCGGCAAGCCACCAGCAGCCAGGTGGTCAGCCTCCCTTGCTCGCTCCGTTGCGCTCGTTTGGCCTTTGCTCGCCTATTCGCGCTTTTGAACCTTCTTTGAGATGCATTATCAAGCTTGTTTTGAGTTGAAAAATGAGTGAATATCTTGACATTGTTTGACATGAAATGATTTGAAAGAGATTGCATTGGTGGCCCTTGTGTGGGCATGGCATGCTAGTAGGGTTGAACAACCTTCTCTATGCATATGATTTTTGATCATTAGGGATGAATTCCCTCCTATGTCACTATGATTTGTTGTCATTTGGGATAAAGATACCTTCCCTATATGCATGTGAATGATTGCTTTCATGAGATAATTGTGTCTCCTATATGAGTTGGTGTTTGAGTTGAGGCATGAATAGCCTCCATGTGAGATGACTTGGTGAATTTGTTGAGTGTTGGTAAGTAGAAGCTTACCTTTGTCTTGATGACTTAGTGAGAGAAAGATGCAATCTTTCTCAGGATTACATGCTTACCTTGATGATTTGAAAGATGCAATCTTTCCCCATGACTTGTGTTTACCTTGATGGTTTGATTATGAGAAGGACGCGATCTTTCTCATGCTATGTGTTCACCTTGAGAGTTTGATATGAGAAGGATGCAATCTTTCTCACGTCCCATGTTTACCTTGATGACTTGAAAGATGCGATCTTTCCCAATGGTATGTGTTTACCCTGATTGAAGTTTGTGACCTTCCTCGTGCTATGTGACTACCTTAACAATTGAATGACAACCTCGACGGTTTGAATATGAGAAGGATGTATCTTTCTCATATTTTGAGATGGCCTTGATGGCGTAGTGTTACCTCATATTATTCACCAGTTGTCACTGGTGATGTATGGGAAGACCTTTCATCGAACGAAGTTCGATGTAAGCCATTGTTACCTCATACTATTCACTAGTTGTCACTGGTGCAATATGGGATGTGATTACTTTGATATTTGAATGATAACCTTGATGTTTTGAGATAGCCTTGAATGGCTTCCTGTGGTATGTGTTTACCTTGATTGATTTGAGCAAGAGAAGGTTGACCTTCCTCGTGCCATGTGATTACCTTGACAATTGAATGACAACCTTGATGGTTTGAATATGAGAAGGATGTATCTTCCTCATATTTTGAGATAGCCTTGATGGCATAGTATTACCTCATATTATTCGCCAGTTGTCACTGGCATAGTATGGGAAGACCTTTCATCGAACGAGGTTCGATGTAAGCTATGGATACCTCGTACTATTCGCCAGTTGTCACTGGCATAGTATGAGAAGACCTTTCATCGAACGAAGTTCGATGTAAGCTATGGATACCTCGTATTATTCACCAGTTGTCACTGGTGCAGTATGGGATTGATTACCTTGACAATTGAGTAATAACCTTGACGGTTTGAATATGAGAAGGATGTATCTTTCTCATATTTTAGGATAGCCTTGATGGCATAATGTTACCTCGTACCATTCGCCAGTTGTCACTGGCATAGAATTGAAAGACCTTTCGTCGAACGAAGTTCGATATAAGCTATTGTTACCTCGTGCTATCCACCAGTTGTCACTGGTGTAGTATGGGAAGACCTTTCATCGAACGAAGTTCGATGCAAGCTGTGGATACCTCATCTTGTCCCCTAGTTGAAACTAGTATACAGTATGAGAAGAGTTCTGTAGAACTTGTGAGGAGTACCTTTGTGCTTATGATGAATTCGAAGAATTCAATGGTATGTTCACCCTCTTTTCCCCAGTGGGTCTTGATTAAATCAATTCCCCGGGCAAAAATGGGTTGTTCTTTTGGTCATTGGCTTGCAAGTGAAACTTGCTCACCAATGAGGGGCTTCTGTCACACCCCATTTTTGTCACCTTAGCTAGGGTTTGTCATTGCATGTGTCTTTTTGTTTCCTTTTTGAGTCTAGTCTTTTTCATTGAGTTTCTAGGGTCCTAAGGATGGTGTCTATGAATTTTGGTTCGATTTGGAGTTGATCTCGAGGGTTAATTAGAACTTTTGTGACTTGAGGGGCATAATTGTCTTTTTGATCACAAACTTTCCATTTGACCTTGAAATGATCTCCAAGTTGCCAATTGGAGTTCATATGGTTGTATTTGAGGTATTTGTGGGTTCAATTCGATGAATTGAAGGTTCGGGATTAGAATGGCTCAATAAGGCTCAGGTTGGCTAAAAGACCTACTTCGGGTTAGCTCGAATTGGTTCATGATTTTCACTCCATGACTACTCATTTGACCTTGATTGGTCTTGATTTCATCCCCAAATGTGTTTAGGGAGGTTGAATTTCGAATCGGAAAGCATTCGGTGCAACCCTATGTGCATACCAAAGCTAAGCGATGGTGAGGCATAGCGGTTAACCACCTTTGTAGGACCCAACCATGCAGCCATGGCTAGGGTTTCTCGCCCTCAAGTGACTCAAATTACATTCCCCTTCGAAACACGGTCGTTTTGGCTTTCGTTTCGTCAAAATCGGAGTTGATTTGGGCCCTGAAACACATTTGGAAGCTGAAAGGGTCAAAAATGGGCTGAAGCTGACATGGCCTCGGGTGACCACCCAGGCCTGGGCGGCTAGCCGCCTGGGCCCAGGCTGCTAGCCGCCCAGCCCCAGGTGGTCACCCGAGCCACTTTCCTTTTTTGAGCCTTGACGCGGCTCCCACCCTATTTTCTCGGATTTGCTCGCCTTTGGCCGCCATTTAACCCTAATTTCAGCCCTTTTTGACCTACTTGAGCCCCAAGGGAACCTCTAAGAGCCCTTGGATCAATCCCTAGGGTTTTAATCCCAACCATTGAGGGTTTTCCCTCAATCCCTATAAATACCCCCTTATACTTCAGCAATAGGGGGGACTTTGGAGGCACTTTGTGTGAGACTTGGAGGCTATGGCAGCCATCCTTAGGGTAGTTTAACCTATACTTTGAGTGAGAGAGTGTGAGAGTAAGCTTGGAGGAGGGCTGGAGCATTGCTTGAAGGCTTGAAGGAAGGAACTCCCAGCAGTACACAAGAGAAGGAGGACTCCCTACAGCAGCAAAAGGATACTTCACCATAGGTATTCCCCCCTTCCTCCTCTTCTCTCTTTTAAAGTTAGGGTTTTTGCATAGAATAGGATGATTGCATATCAAATCTTGTGTTTTTATCATGTCTTATTGCTTCCATGCATGTTTAGGATCATATTTGTGGGCTGTTTAGTATGCTAGGATGTTATTCCATGTGATTTACTGCATGTTTGGGACTTTAGGGTTTCTTAGGTGCTTAAAATGGTTTTCTGCATGAAATAACTCTTTGGCATATTAGAGCTTATGTTTTTATTGTGTTTTGTTGCTTCCATTGGAATATATGCATGATTAGGATAATATTTATGGGCTGTTTAGTATGCTAGGATGTTATTCCATGTGATTTACTGCATGTTTGGGACTTTAGGGTTTCTTAGGTGCTTAAAATGGTTTTCTGCATGAAATAACTCTTTGGTATATTAGAGCTTGTGTTTTTATCATGTCTTGTTGCTTCCATGCATGTTTAGGATCATATTTGTGGGCTGTTTAGTATGCTAGGATGTTATTCCATGTGATTTACTGCATGTTTGGGACTTTAGGGTTTCTTAGGTGCTTAAAATGGTTTTCTGCATGAAATAACTCTTTGGCATATTAGAGCTTATGTTTTTATTGTGCTTTGTTGCTTCCATTGGAATATATGCATGATTAGGATAATATTTATGGGCTGTCTAGTATGCTAGGATGATGTTCCATGTGATTTGCTGCATGTTTGGGATTCTAGGGTTTCCTTAGTGCTGAAATTGAGTTTAGAATAGCTATATTTCATGTGCAAGCTTGTATTTTTCTCATGTGTGGATGCTTCCATTGATTAATATGCATGATTAGCATGATGTCTATGATGGGCTTTGCATGATTTAAAGTTATTCAATGTGTTTTTTAGCACAATTGTGATTCTAGGGTTTTTATCATCCTTGTGTGAGTTTAGTTGCATATAGCATGATAGCTTAGGGTTCTTTTTTGTGTTTTCTTCATAGTTGACATATATGTGCTGCATATTTGATAGCTATGACATTTTTCTGCATTCATAGTAGTTGATTTTAGGGTTTTTTGCATGTCATTGCATGTAGGGTTGAATTAGGGTTTTAGTTAGCTTATGATTCATGTTGTTGCATGACTTGTGGTTGATTTTAAACCTTATTTCAATTCTGTCCAGATCTGTTATTTGTCCTTGATATGATATTTTGAGCATGTGTTAGCCCATGTTTGGGCATGATAATGGCTTGATTTGGAATCTAGCTTGTTTGGTTGGTATTTTTGGTATGTTTTGCATGGAAATTGCAGGTGCTTTGACAGGTACAACAGGTGCAACTACCCCACCAATGTGGGGTGGTTATTTTGGCTATTGCGAGATGAAATCTTGCAAATAAGATAATTACCTTATGCAATAGGGTGGTTACTTTGACAGGTTGCTTTTGCTTAAGGTAAGTAGGGTGTGAGGGTGCCCCAATTCACCCTTCTTTCCTTCCTTTGAAACTTTCCCTTTCTCCCCCCTAGGGTTGTTTCCTAATAGAGGGGTATGGTAGATTCCTATAGTTTCCTTTCGTAAAAATTGCCTTTTAAATCAAAGTTTCCATCTTTATCAAATTCCATATTTACCAAAAATCTTTTGAAGAATCATTTGTTTTTTGGAGACTTACCATATTTCATATGAAAGGAAATTTAGGGTTTACCATAGGCCTTGATTAGGTTATAACCCTATTCCCTTTCGAACTACGTGGACTTTGATCCATGTATTTCCATACATGGTACGTAGGCGCTCTTCGTGATGTTCAAGTCCGCCCTAGGATACTAAGTATCCTAGGTTTTCTCCTCTCCCCCTTTCTTTTTTTCTGTTTTTCTTTGATTTACTTGACTATATGGATGAATGAATGAATGATATGCATGCTGTCTTGTGATGATAATTGTTGATTTGTGTGTGATTAAGACTTTGATTTAGCCCAATTAAATTCAGAGACCGTTTAGGGCGATATGGGTGCCTATAGGCTTTGCCTAGAACCTTCCCATATCGTAACTTAGCCTCCGAATCCCCGAATTCTCTGGTTTCCAAAAGATCATTTGCCTTTCCATTTTTAAATATGGAGTCAATCTTTTGTTTTCCTAAAACAAAACTGTTTTTAGGGTTTTCCTTGTTTCCTTTAAAAAATAAGGTGGCGACTCCTTTCTTTTTCCAAACCCATTCGTGGGCCCTCTTTTCCTGGGTCCACAGATTGGCGACTTTTAAACCCTCCTGTGGGCCTTAACCATTTCTGGGGTCCACAGAGCCATATGCTAGGTGTTACTCATGGTTAGTAGAAGCCCTAATTGATATAAATGAGTTATAATCAATTAGGGAATTGAAAGGAGTTTTAATTAGACCCTTAATGGAAAGTGTTCCATTGTGCACAACTTGTGCTGTTCCTACTACTTGATGATGTGAACCCAATGGGTCACACACTGATCATGCTAAGAGAGCTTGTTTGTCTATGAGAGAAAGGGTATAAGTGAATAAAGAATAGTTCTTTAAGGGCTTAATTTGTATATGATACAAATTAGTGGGGTTATTGTGTAATTAGGAGTAATTACACAAAACCCATTAGGGTTAGGAATCCCCCTATGCCCGGCCCTATTGGTGGGCTATATAATGCCCACTATGATGTGATGACATCATGACTAAAAGCTAATTAGGAGGCTCCCTTATGCTGGCCAAATTCTCCCTTGGAGGCTCTCTCTCTCTCTCTCTTCTCCACCTCTAGCAACCATAAGGAAGAAGGAAAGGACAACTTGCTCTAGCTAGGTGGGGATATTGTTGGAGGCAGTACACTTGGACTGCTCAATTAGAAGACAAAGCTTGGAGCATAAAGGAGAAGACCATATCAAACTGTAAGTAATTCTACCCTCTTCTAGTTAGGGTTTTTGTTTTGTATTAAGCATAATTAAGATTCATGGTTTTGGGAATCGTAGGGAAAATTTTAATTCCGCCTTTGTAGTTTTTCCTCCCTAGTTAGATTCCCAACACACCTAGCATATGGCTCATGGTGTGGTCCTTAATGAGGTGAATAGTCATTTACAAAAAACGCTTCTGTTATAGTTTATAGGTTACAATTGCATCCTTCCTTCAACACAATGTCTCCAATTGAACTAATAGGACATGGAAGTCTGTCAAGTCACTAGTTCAATTACTTTATACTCATTCATAGATATCAACTCATTGATGAACTCATGAAACTCTTTTCATATTCATCCTACCATGGCCATGGATTTAATGAGTTATATTATGAATACTATATGAGACATTCTCTCTCTTTTTCCTGAGAGTGATGGATCCCTTGTTGATCACTCACATGCCTTCATACACATAGCAGTAGGGCCAATGAACACCTTTGCAAACCCCTGAATAGGATTTGCACTTAGTGTTATCAAACTTCTAAAGCTACATGCATAAGACAACTATGGTGTCTCAGGTCTAAGGATTACTTGTACCACTATAACAATGAGAAACTGATTGACAGGCAGGATAAAACTCCATTCAGTTTATCTCATATCTTTGGTCACATTCAGTGTACCTATTCTCGTAATAGGCACCCACTTGTTGGTTGTAGTGTCTCCACATAAATAGCTTGAGACTAGCTATCCTCCTATAGAGTCAACCTAACAAGTGCTAGTCCTATGAATCATTATTGTCCATCATAGTAAACCTTCAACTAGGAATGCTTTGGGAGTTTAGTACAGAGATATATCTACAGTCTCAAAATTACAACTCTTTGTAATTCCATATTCTCAACTCTAACTCCATGGACATATTATGTAAATATAAATGATGCATATAAACATAATAGAATAAGCCTTTTATTAAATCAATAATAAATGTGACATACATAAATGAAATCAAATGATTGTTCCTAATCCCTAAACAATCATCTCTATGATTGGCTCTAGGGCATAATCCTAACAATCTCCCACTTGCACTAAAGCCAATCGACCATGTATCGCATACCTACCTTCTCAAGATGTTGGTCTTAGACATAACCAATTATGTTTTAAAGCTTTAGTCAGTAGATCTACAAAAACTTATGTAGATAATATCTTCTGTAATGTATCTATTACCTCTTCCAATGATTCCTCTAATCATTTAGAATTGTCGCTCTATGTGTTTGGACTTTTGATGAGACCGTGATTCCTATACTTGAGATATAGACCCATTGTTGTCACAAAACAAGGTGTGGGCAACTCAATGGAAGGAACAACTCCAAGTTCTAAATGAACTTATAGATCCAAACAGTCTCCTAGACAATGCGACAATTAATTCACCCTTAATAATGGAATCCACTGTATCTTTCATACAGTTCTTCCATTGAGTATTTCACCAACTAAAGTGAATATAAAATATACCCCATATGGATTATATCCAAATCCATATACCCATATACTATGAGTTTACAATTTTCATATACAATCCAATATTCCAAATTTGAATTGACTGATAACTATTTGTAACAATTACAACATAATAGATATCAGGTTCAATACACAGTGTAGAATAAAGCTTCTTAACACTTTAAGAACCTTACTTGTGTTATCCTAGGGCATATGCCCTTGAATAATGAATTCTTATCTGAAGTAAATCAGACCTCTCTTAGAATTCTCCATGTTGAACTCCTTCAACATTTCAACTATGTTTGATGATTTGGAGATACTTAGCAATCTATATGATCTATCTCTATAGATCTTATTGGATGCTTCTGCCAAATCTTTCATGAATTAGTTTTTCTCCAAAAACCAAAACTTTACATTAGATAACATTCATATATCATTCATAATGATTAGGATGTCATCTATACTTAGGATAAAGAAAAACAATCACACTCCCACTAACCTTTTATACACTCATGGTCCATCTATACAATGAGAGAAATCAAACAATTTGATTACTTCAACTTTATAGATGTTCTAATTATGAGAACCTTGTAGTCTATTAATAGACTTCTATAACTTACACACTTTTATGGTTTTTCACCATTTAATATAACATCTTTATATCCTTTTTGACATATCTCATATTCAAAATGTGTGTTTATAGATAACAAGATCCAAATGGATTTCAACATAACTATTATCAAACAAGTTTCTTTATAGACAACTTTTTGCCTATGTTGAAACATTCTTAAATAGCCAAGCCTTTTAGGTCTCTACCTATCCATATTGGATTTAATGACTCTTAGTCATTTCTCAAGTTGATGTGAAACATCGTCTTAGTCATAATCAATAGGATTATCTTGGTGATCTTTATCACCAAAGAACAATTCTTTCATATTCTAATAGAGATACAATATCTCTCTTATGTTAAGAAATATCCAATTTGATCTATGAAAAGATTATAGTGTAGTTAAGGGTTTTGTCTCAACAGAGAGAAGGGTTGGATCTTTGTTCGTTTGTAGCTTTACAGACAATTCTATAAATTCTATCTACTTTTGCATCTTTCTAGAATGAACTCTTTCTCAAGAAAATCTAGCAAACATCCTAATGGACAACTTTTGTTCATTAGGGTAATAGAAATACTATCCCAACCACTTTTGGGATATACCACAATTCAACACTTACTTGACCTTATTTCCAGATTGTCTTCATTATGTTTCCAGACATACATAGCACAAGCCCAAGCCTTAACTTCTTTAAGTTGGGTTTCTTCCCATATCATATCTGATATAATTGGGACAAAACTGGAGTGAACCCTAAATTATCAATATGTAGCAATTTTAAGGTATATCCTAGATGGATACATTAGTAAAACTCATCATGGATCAAACCATATCTTAATAGGGTTCAATTCGTTCTCTTAGATTCACCATTGAGCTATGGTATTCTAAGATGAGTCTACTGTAATTGAATGCATGCTCTGCATGACTATATACATCACAATGTATTAGTTAAATTATAAATGTAGCTCTTTCACTTCACCAAGTAAAAGATGGGTTTGGTCATCTCATAACCAAGTCATAATCGTTACATTTAAATGAGAGTCTCTACATCTCTTGTATTCTTAGAATACGTTGCATTCGCTCTAATTAGTCATTTAAATTCAGAAATCAAATTTCTAGAATGTCTTAAATGACCTAGTTAAGAAATAAGTTCCCAAAATTAATCTAGCAACTCTTGCTCTATTAAAATTTCTAAAGGTAACTTATTATCTACTTAACTTTCTGCTTCCATTTAGATTACACTATAATCCAAAAACCAAGAAGTAGAACTAACCAACAATTTAGTTTAGAGCATGAACTAAAACTTCAAAAGTTTGGTTCTTCTAGGAAGACTGATACTTTATCAAGTTCCCTTTACAATACCTTATGTTTACTACAAAATAATTATATTTCTTTGTCTTTGACCTTTCAAGACTTGCTTTCCTCTATGCTTCCATTTTAAATCACATCTAGCTTCTCAAGCTATTCTATGTGATTAATCATTTTTCAAAAGAATGATTATTAATAAATAACTTTTATTACATCCTAGTCCAGAAGAAGTCCTTTATAAGTACTATACTTTATAGTATTATTTTACTCACCATACAACCTCTGTATGTGATGAAGGACATCAAAGGCATTTGCATTGACTAATTTTGCTTCTGAAGCTCATTAGTCATCAATACTATCATATAGCATAGCAACAAAATGCCAATTGTGCATAGTGTCTTTTTCTTCTTATGATGTTTTATGGAGGGCCTTTAATAAAAGGCCTAATAGCATATAAACAATCTTTTGAAATTGAGAACAATTTTCAATTTCCTGAGTCAATCAAAGAAATCGGGTTTAGTCAAACTATCAATATCCTATATATTAGGAAATAGGGGTTTTGAGGTGAGTAATTAGGTAATCTACATAAACAAAGAATTAGATTTCATTTTTATCCAAAATGATTGGGTCTTTAATCATATGGTACCTCCCACTATTTTATCAAATTCCATACACCCTCTAATGGAATTGGCGAATCTCATTCCTAATGGGGATTGGGGTCCCACTGTGACCTAGAAGCCTCACATGTTAGTTTCTTGGCTTCTAACCTACAATAAGAAGACAACTCTTTGTCTATTGCTTCATAAGCAAGTTCCAATCATTTTGCCTCTAGGGAACATACACCTCACATGTTAGTTTCTTGGAATACTTCCCTAGTTAAGTTAAACCCATCATTCACACAGGTATGTTTCGCCAAATATATACCTTACATGTTAGTTTCTTGGTATATACCAGTTTAGGCACCCCATGATATCTCATATGTGATAGTTTCAAGTAATGTCTTTAACATGGGTAGCTCCTACATGTCTGCAGCCAGGTACCCACATTAAGGGACGTTAGATGATCCTATAATGATGGAAGGCAATGAAGAATTCATTCCCCAATGACTTCTCCATTTTCAACTTAATATTAAATAAGAGGGGTTTTAAAGGGTCTCATCAAATTAACATGCATCCTATGTATCAAAATTTAAACATATAAATTATGCTATTTATAATCATACATCTTATGCTATTATAAATCATACATCGCATGCTATTATATATCAACATATATAAAGTACCATATTTTGATATTAGTCCCTAAGTGAATAGGTAACATATACCAAACTATGGTATTGGAGCTAATACAATTATCTCATAAATTAAAGCTCCCACTATAATGATTATGGACTTTGAGAGGATTCAATCCAAGCCAATAGATTGAATCCAAGGTCTAAGGTGGGTGTAGGTGATCGTAAAATAAACCATTCATAACATGCATGCTTTCTTGAAAAACTTCTCTAAGCTTTCAAGTCCTTCAATCTGCTCCCTTGACTTGATGGTCTCCACCATTGGCTTATTGGTCTCCACCATTGGCTTGTTGAGCTCCATCATACTCCTTTGGGTCCACCATGCTCCTTAGTGCGCTCTCGATTACATAACATTTACATAATATATAGAAAGGGATACATGAGGGGAATGTGGGGTACATAAGAGAACGATAGAGAGAGAGGGAAGGTGGCATGCAAGCCCCAAATAATAAATTACATCACCATAATAAAATTACAACTCTTGAAAAATTATTACAACCCATTCATAAGACGGCCAATCACAATTGGTGTAAGGGGTATAGTCCATAATCATCATCCAAACACATACATACAATCTCATTGCATAATGTAAAGAAAAACTGTAAGCATTAAAACATATGGGCATTATGGTAATTCTCTTGAATGATTTACATTAATCTTAATAATGCATCCTAATCTTATTAGGTTTAAACAAAAATATCCAGAATTAAATAAAGTCTTAACATTTAAGACATTTAGTTTCAATTAATCGAATTAATAGAAACATATAAAGTTTCCTAAAATAACTCTAATATCCAATATTAGGGTTTCCTTATTTAAACAAAACAATTTCATTTAATTAAGAATTTCCAGATTTTAATTTAATCCCCAATTGTATTTTAAACCATTTAAAACATTATAAAATTAATCAATATTAATTAAATAATTAACATGGGAATTAAATAAAATCAATTAAATGATGAATTAGTGTATTAGGGTTTCCTAAAACCCTAAACCCTAAATGCATAACCCTAAACCCTAAATGCAAGCCCTAATCATTAAATGCCTTATGATTGGTCATTTAATGACCAGTCATTAAAACCCTAGGTTCATACAGTATTTAATAAAAGGGATTAGGGTTTAATTAATGCCAAATAGGGTATTTATTACCCTTAATTAATTACACTAATTAGGGTTATCAAAACCCTAACCCTAGACATCATTAATGGTATTAATTATGCCCTAACAATTAATAACCATGATTGGTCATTTAATGACCAATCATTAACTCTTAATTAAGGTAATTACTATTCCAATTAGGGTTTAATTAATGCCATAATGAAATTAGGGTTTCATCATTAACTCAAAATTAGGTTTTCATCCTTAACTCAATGCAGCCGTCACTACCAGGGGGCTGCCTAAGCTTGGCTAGGCTGCCATGGCCACCAACAACTGTGGGAGGCCATGGCCAGTCATGGGAGAACATCCTAGCGGTGTGGGACAAGCCTCTGGACACGTGAGAAGTGGTGGAAGTGGCTGCCATCATTAAGAACAATCAGGGTTTCCAAAATCCATTGCTGGAGCCATTGTTGCAGACCTTGAAGGTCACAATAGCTTCTAAATCCTTATCAATTCGACTCCTCCATTGAAACCAGCTTTTGTATCATGTCCCTACATGAAATACTAAGCTAATAGAAGAGGTTTGGATGATCAAATCATCACCAATTGTTCTAAACAATTAAAACAACAGTAGGCTGCCCAGAAATTTACAGCATACTGTCCATTGTCAGAAATTGATTTAAAACCCAGCAAGATGAATGAATTAGGCTACCAAACGAATTCTCCCAGTATCCTACATGTCTTAGGAAACTAATGCAATTGGTTTCATACAATTTGGAGTTCCCTAACTCAAGTTCTAATCAAAACTCCATTGATGACTTTTCTGCAGAGAAAATCTGCTATGCTGTTCATGAAAAATTTTCAAACTTTATGAATCTTTTTCCATCAAAACCTTTTTGAAACTTAAAGAAAATCATATACATATGATATATAATGATCCTACAATGATCTTCCATCATAAATACAGCAGCTTTAATTAGAATTAATTGCAAGAACCTTAGGGTTCTAAAACCCAGATTCAGCCTCCATGGTGTTCTTCTCCTTCTTCCTTCTGTTCTAGCATCTTAATCCAATTATGATGCATCTAAATGCTTGGGAACCTTTCCCTACCATGTCTAGAACATAACCCAAGTGATGGAAACCATTGCCATGCCTTTGATCTCCATCAATAACTCAAAGTTGTGGCTATTGCATCATTGCCGAGCAAAACTGTCTTTCCAGACAGCCTATAGTAAAAAATTCATAACTTTCACTACAGAACTCGGATTGACGCACCGTTTGTTGGGTTGGAAAGCTTATTCGAAGAGCTTTCTAACCATTTATGGCTCGAAAATTTTGGAGAAGAACTCTGAATTCGGCATGCAAAACAAGATGACGGTTTTTCACGGCTACCATGAAAACTGTTCATAACAGTTTTATAAAACCCTAGTTTCCTTATTCTTCTTCTCCAAACTCAAACCCTATGCAACCTATTGCATCCATGGCTACACTTAACCATCAATTAGAAGAGGAGTAAAAGTGAATTGACCTAGGGTTCCAAACCCTAGGTTCAGCCATGGAGGAAAACCAATTATGCAGAAAAATTTTCCAGATTTTTGAATCATTCAACTACACCATAATTACCAGCCCATATGTATTTTATATTATGCATAATCATAGCTCTAATACCACTGTTGGGAATCGAACAAGGGGGAAAAATTGAAGTGCAGAATATAAAAATTTTTCCTACGATTCCCAATCCCATGAATCTAACTATGCATAACACAAAATCAAACCCTAACTACGAAGAGGGTGAGAACACTTACAGAATTTTTGTCTTCTCCGTTTTGCTCCAAGCTTCAACTCCGGACAGCGGTGAATGAGCAGCCCAAGTGTGCTGCCTCCAACGGTATCCACACCTAGCTAGAACTTCAAGTCCTTTCCTCCTTTTCCTTGTTGTTGCTAGTGTAGGAGAAGAGAGGAGAGAGAGAGAGGGAGGCTGGAAAATCTGGCCAGCCTTTGGGGAGTTCAACTTATATTGATGATGTCACACATCATAGTGTGACTTATATAGTCCACACTAAGGGGGCTGGCCCTAGGGGGAAACCCTATTAGGGTTTTATGCAATTTCTCTAAATTGCACAATAACCCCTATAAATTATATCAAATATAAATAGGTCTCAAAGAACTATTCTTTATGCACTCATACCCTTTTTCTCATAGACTTTAAAGCTCATCTTGCATGATCAGTGTGTGACCCATTGGGTTCACATCATCAAGTAGTAGGAATAGCATGAGGTGTGTACAATGGAACTCTTTCCATTTAGGGTCTAATTGGAACTCCTTCCAATTCCCTAATTGATTATAACTCACTTATATCAATTAGGGCTTCTACTAACCATGAGTAACACCTAGCATATGGCTCATGGTGTGGTCCTTAATGAGGTGAACAGTCATTTACAACGAACCCTTCTGTTATAGTTTATAGGTTACAATTGCATCCTTCCTTCAACACAATGTCTCCAATTGAACTAATAGGACATGGAAGTCTATCAAGTCCCTAGTTCAATTACTTTATACTCATTCATAGATATCAACTCATTGATGAACTCATGAAACTCTTTTCATATTCATCCTACCATGGCCATGGATTTAATGAGTTATATTATGAATGCTATATGAGACATTCTCTCTCTTTTTCCTGAGAGTGATGGATCCCTTGTTGATCACTCACATGCCTTCATACACATAGCAGTAGGGCCAATGAACACCTTTGCAAACCCCTGAATAGGATTTGCACTTAGTGTTATCAAACTTCTAAAGCTACATGCATAAGACAACTATCGTGTCTCAGGTCTAAGGATTACTTGTACCACTATAACAATGAGAAACTGATTGACAGGCAGGATAAAACTCCATTCAGTTTATCTCATATCTTTGGTCACATTCAGTGTACCTATTCTCGTAATAGGCACCCACTTGTTGGTTGTAGTGTCTCCACACAAATAGCTTGAGACTAGCTATCCTCCTATAGAGTCAACCTAATAAGTGCTAGTCCTATGAATCATTATTGTCCATCATAGTAAACCTTCAACTAGGAATGCTTTAAGAGTTTAGTACAGAGATATATCTACAGTCTCAAAATTACAACTCTTTGTAATTCCATATTCTCAACTCTAACTCCATAAACATATTATGTAAATATAAATGATGCATATAAATATAATAGAATAACCCTTTTTATTAAATCAATAATAAATGTGACATACATAAATGAAATCAAATGATTGTTCCTAATCCCTAAACAATCATCTCTATGATTGGCTCTAAGGCATAATCCTACAAAGGCACCACCAAGTCAGAGTGCCTAGCATCTTGCATCCCTAGTGGAACCAAGCAGCCACTCAACCCTACCTACAAGTCATAGGCCATCCATCCACAATAAAGGCAACAAACCCATGTGATAGAATCACCCGTTGACGCCCATAAAACAACCCAACTCACCAAGCTAATCCGTAGTGGAATAAAGTAGCTTACCTAACCAAGGAAGCCCAATACCCACGCTCACAAAACAAAAACAAAAAACATCCCTTGGCGAATACGATTTCGATAAAAACACAACAAATAACAACAACACAAAACCAACAACCCATCCTATTCCGACGCAAAAGAAAACCCAACCAAAACACACAAGCTCTCCCAGCGGAACACGGACGCGCCGCTATCCTCCCCTAAACAAACCAATACTCACCCCTCACACGAGTCGGATGAAATACTCGTGCACACATGACGCCTTCCATACGCATCACCCCATACATAAACTGACCCTTGTGTCCACTTTATAGACCTCACCAAAGCCAATGCCTACGCCGTCCAATGCAAGTAAACCAACCTATTTTGTCGCCTACACTGCCCAAACCAAAAAGAGGACCCATTTGTCCACAATAGGTACATCTCATAATGTTTCAACAAAAATGAACAAAATGCTGCTGTTGCCAACCCAAAAATGTTCAAAACCTCACCCTAGGTATTTACCTAGTTGCCCAACACTGTTAAAACTATCTGGGAATGTTCGAATAAGGCCAAATGTAATCGAAAATGCCCAAAAAACAGAAAATGACCAAAATAGTGGGCAAAATACAAGGTTTTACCACAGACAAACCCAAAAACCACACCCTAGGTACACACCTAGCCTTCTCCTACCTTCTCTAAACCTGTCCAAAACACCTAAACAGGCCTAGGCACAGCCGAAATCGGGCCCAAAACCAACAAACAGTCCAAGCTATTGCTAAAGCTCGCTGAAAATTCCCAAAACCCACCATTGAACTACAAACCCAAATACACCATGCCCACTGCCTATATCCCAAAACCTGCCAAAGGGCATCCAAACAACCCAATGAAAAAAGAAAAAAAAACAACAATAACCAAGCAGCAACTCAACATAAAAAATGAAATAAAGAAAGAAAAATCAAATGAAGGAAAAACCCATGAACACGCAGAACACACACAAGGTTGAACTCAAGTCCAAAACTTTATCATATACATCCCAAACATGTTCCAAGAACAAAGACAAAAATCCACGAGTATGAAACTCATAGTAAAACACCCAAAATCAAATCAAAACCATACCCATTTCGAAAAAAAAAAAAAAAAAAAAAAAAAAAAAAAAAAAAAAGAAAAAACCCATACCCATAGTGCATATACAAGGTCAGACCCAATCCAAAAACCATAACAAACATCTAAACATAATCCAGACACAATGACAAATACGCACGAACACAGAAATGGCCAAATAAAAAAAAAAAACAAGAAGCAAACAAAAACAACAACAAAAAAACCCACGAAAAACCCACTGCCAAACGTCCCCTTTGTCAAAAACCCAAACCAAGACTACCCCCATGCATTTACCAGGTCTCACAAAACCTAAAACTAATCAAAAACACCACATAATCATGCTAAAACCGAAACAAAAACTCAAGAAAATCAAAACTTGAACTTACCGAAGTCGAATGCGAAAAATCCCAAAACTCTGATCAAATCCTCCAAAGAATCCTCCCAATCAAAAACGCAGGTCCCAAATGTGGTCTAGAAGCAATCCCACGTGATTCCCAGTGATTGGAGGCCGAGAAAATGGGAGAAAATGTTGGAAATACAGTGCAATGGCCTCCCAACCTGCGCAACGCTTCAGCTTTGAATTGTGACAATTCACGCCTGTCTGGTAGGCGTGGATCCACGCCTTCCATGCCAGCGTGACATTTAATGAAATTTCCCAAAATACCAATTTCCCCCCCCCCCTCCCGGTTTCCTATAGGCACTTGTCACTGGCCCCTCAAGGCACGCCAAGCCGCGTCTAGGCCCACTCATCCATGGCCTTGGTTCGCAAAGACCCTAAACTACGAGAGGTCCGCAAAGACCCTAAACTAAGAAAATGACCAACCTACCCCTATTTTACCTAAATGCATATTCGAGTTCCTTGCTACGTGCCAAGCTGCGCCAGGCCTAACTCGAGCTTACCATCATCCGTCATCGCCTCAACAAAACGCGTCATACAGTCTTTGTCATGGTTCTCCCAAGGAGAACCTGACAAAGAGGGGCAGCTATAGACACCCAAATTTTGCCAGGCCGCCTCCGGACAAAATCGAATAACCCATCAACAGTGCAATTAGGTCGGACACACTCCATACCTAACTTTATTCACCCTGTCCTACACACTAGGACAAAGCCTTTCCCCGATTCAACTCTCGGCATCTGAGGCCCAAGAGCCTGCAACGGGCACGATACCCGAAAACCCCAAATTGAACCTCTAATTCAGCACTAGGTGGTTCAATCCCCAATAATCTTTGATCCCACGGTCAATTCAACCGTAGGATCTTCAATTCAACATCCCTAGAGTGGTCTAGGACCATTTGATTGGGAATCAGAAGACACGAGCCCTCTGATCCCAAATTTCCCCCAAATTGAACCCCTAATTCAGTACTAGGTGGTTCAATCTCCAACAATCTTTGATCCAACGGTCAATTCCGCCGTATGATCTTCAATTCAATATCCCTAGAGCAATCTAGGACTATTTTATTGGGAATCAAAAGGTGCGAACCCTCCGATCCCCAATTTCCCCCAAATCGAACCCCTAATTCAGTACTAGGTGGTTCAATCTCCAAAAATCTTTGATCCCACGGTTAATCCCACTGTAGGATCTTCAATTCAATATCCCCAGAGCGGTCTAGAGCCATTTGATTGGGAATCAAAAGGCACGAGCCCTCCGATCCCCAATTTCCCCCAAATTGAACCCTTAATTCAGCACTAGGTGGTTCAATCCCCAACAATCTTTGATCCAACGGTCAATTTAACCGTAGGATCTTCAATTCAACATCCCTAGAGCGGTCTAGGACCATTTGATTGGGAATCAGAAGGCACGAGCCCTCCAATCCCCAATTTCCCCCAAATTGAACCCCTAATTCAACACTAGGTGGTTCAATCCCCAACAATCTTTGATCCAACAGTCAATTCAACCTTAGGATCTTCAATTCAACATCCCTAGAGCGGTCTAGGACCATTTGATTGGGAATTAGAAGGCACGAGCCCTCCGATCCCCAATTTCCCCCAAAATGAACCCCTAAATCGGTACTAGGTGGTTCAATCTCCAACAATCTTTGATCCAACGTTCAATTCCACCTTAGGATCTTCAATTCAATATCCCTAGAGTGGTCTAGGACCATTTGATTGGGAATCAGAAGGCACGAGCCCTCCGATCCCCAAATCACCCAAAATCGAACCCCTAATGCAACTTTAGGTGGTTCAATTCCTCACAATTTCTCATCCAATGGTCAAACCAACTGTTGGATCTTCAATTCAACCCCTCAAGATCAATACAGGACCATTTAATCGAAGATCGGGCCTCATTTGGCTCACGATCAACAAAACCCTAATTATAGAGCCCTCCGAGCATCATACTCATATCCGAGCCATTCAATCCCACCCTAGAGAGTGCACACTCCACTCTTTGGTCCCAAACCAAGTTTGGGGACCCAACGTTTCAATCCCCATTCAAGATCAACGGTCGGATTTCACCCGATCATCGATCAAACGCGATCGCGCGATCATATGGCCCCACAGTAAGGCGGACCACCACCATAGCGGCCCCACACCTTCTAAAAGGGCACACTGCCCTAGAACACAAGTTCCCATGTGTGATGATGAGAAATCATCACAAATGTGGGAAAACTGTGCCCACGCTGGCCAAACCAGCGCGAAGGATCTTGCTTTCGGCTCTACAGTATCCTGCAACCCCCCTGCAGCCGAAATCCAACTGGGGGATGGGACATGAGTCCACGCTAGCCATGCCAGCATTACCCACGCCTGCTATGCCAACGTGGGTAAGGCAGCATGCCCTTTTGCCATTTTGGCCCCTTTTACCCTCATCAAATGAGGTATTTCCTTCATCAAACAAAGCTTAAATGCCCCCTACATCCCATATGACCAAAATGCCCCTCCAAATGACCATTTTACCCCTAAAAGTCCATGTTTTCCTATAAATAGCCCACTTTCATCCAAAGAAAAGGATCCAATCTCTAAGCCAACTCCCCCTCATCCTATCTCTTATACATACAAACACCCAACTCAAATCCCATACCTCCATCCTCCATCTTTGCCTAAAATCCTCATCCTTTGAAACACCCATCCATATACATACACCAATCATCCCATTTTTTATCCAAAAATCTCATCCACCGCAAAGAACCTACCATATACTCCCTCACAAACCCTCTCACACAAGTTTAGGGGCTGTTCTTGAAGGAAAATCCAAGAGTTGGGCCATCCAAGTTCCATTTGGATAGCATAAAAGAGACACAAATTCTGCTGCAGTTTTACTACAGAAAGACTGTCAATTTCGTGTCTGCTGAGTGGCAATTGCACCTCTGCTGACTGGTAACTCCACTGTTACCCCACTTTCCTTCCCTATTTCACACCACCACTTTCCAAGCACACTTGGAATTATCAAAGAAGCTTCTCAAAGAAGGATTTCTAACACTCAAACCCAACTTGTTCAAAGCTAAGGTGAAATTACCTACACTAAGTGAGCTTCCCTTTTTTAAATTCATTCCTAAGCTTTTTAGTTTAATTTCCTATTAAGCTTATCGTTATTCTTACAGCCTTAATATGTGATTGTCACCCACCCTACCTTAGCCCGAGTACGTACCTGGGTCTCCTAACACATGTCGTAAAGGGATCAACCTTTGTATGGTGGGTTAAAGGCAGGGAAACCCTAAACCACCCAATGCTTGCAAACCATTCCGATAGGTTGCTAGCACCCATTTTCATCTTCTTTTATTGCATGTGAACTTGCATATATGATGTGTGAAATGGAAATTTAAGCACGTCAAAAAGTTGAGAGGGTGTTTAAACAAAATCAAATTTGGCAAGGTTAGGTTCATGCATGCATGCATATTGTTTACACTAACCTCTTCTTGTTTCCTTGAGCCACGGCCCCTACACGCTCATGATATGAAGTGCAGTAGGCTTCTTTTTTCTTCTTTCTTTTATTTTCGAGGTTGAATCCTTCGGGTTGTGGTCATTGCAACTCTTGCCCCTAAAAATTCTAACTATTTACTTTTGATGTCAAATCCTTCGGGTTGTGGTCGTTGCGACTCTTGCCCTTAAAAATTCTAACTATTTATTTCCTGCTTTATTTACCACTTTATTTAGAGGCTATGGCTTTTCGCTACCCTCCGGGTTGTGGTCGTTGCGACCTTTTGCCCCAATACTTGAGCACTTTTAATTTTGAGGTCACTTGACCCCATTTTACCTTGTATATATACTCGTGCTTTTCAAAGCAATAAACATCGCATTCATGAATTCCAAACCTTGCCAAGGTTGATTATGCTTATATATATTTTGACATTTTCGATGTGATTATCTTAAAATTTCATGCTATGTTAATGCTTTAATTCTATTCCCATGTGAATAAGGTTCAACTAATGTCTTGAGATAATCTATCATGCTATGGAAAGAGGGTTTACAGCATCAAATGCTTAAAAACTCGTCCATAGCATAATAGCTTATCGCCATCAAATGGATTTAATCAATTGACCCGCCAGATTCCAATGAATCACCTTACCCCTGATCCAGGAACTCTTGCGTGTTCCTATGTCACGTAGTAAAATCTCAATCCTTAGGAGATTTAGTTGATTACACTTTTATTCAATTAATTCAAGTGCGCATTAAGTTTGGATGAAATTCCTCCCAAAACCATCCTTAAGCTCCAAGAGCTCTAAGTACTTTTTCAAAAAGTCTTCTAAAGTTGAAAGTGATTCTTTATATCCCAAATCCTTGTTGAAGGATTCATACCTACATTGGACCATTGTCCTCAAATCACCTTTTGGCAACATTACCATCTTTATCAAATAAGGATTTTTGATTCATAAAGGACCATTTGCCAACAAGCAAACTGTCGACACGCGTATTGTTTTCAATTGACGAGTTCATTCCAAAAATGAATTAAACAAATTCTTTTCATTAAAGAGGCACGTGCTCTCCTTCTTAAAACAAAAAAGGGCTTTATCTTACTCAAATCAATTCTTCAAAACTATCACCCCGTGTAGGATTTGTTGGGAATCGAACAATAGGGAAAAATTGAAGTGCGGAATATAAAAATTTTTCCTGCGATTCCCAATCCCATGAATCTAACTATGCATAACACAAAATCAAACCCTAACTACGAAGAGGGTTAGAACACTTACAAGATTTTTGTCTTCTCCGTTTTGCTCCAAGCTTCGACTCCGGACAGCGGTGAAATGAGCAGCCCAAGTGTGCTGCCTCCAACGGTATCCACACCTAGCTAGAGCTTCAAGTCCTTTCTTTCTTCTTCCTTGTTGTTGCTAGAAGTGGAGAAGAGAGAGAGAGAAAAGAGAGCCTCCAAGGGGCTGGACGGCTAGGGTTTATTGTGCAAGCCTCTTATGCCATGTCACACATAAGTGTGACTTATATAGGCAGCCCACTAAAGGGGGCTGGCCATGGGGAAGAAACCCTAATAGGGTTATGTGTAATTACTCTTAATTGCACATTAACCCCTATTATTTGTATCAAATACAAATAGGCCCATAAAGAACTATTCTTTATTCACTAAAACCCTTTCTCTCATAGACTTTAAAGCCCTTCTTGCATGATCAGTGTGTGACCCATTGGGTTCACATCATTAAGTAGTAGGAATAGCACAAGGTGTGCACAATGGAACTCTTTCCATTTAGGGTCTAATTGGAACTCCTTCCAATTCCCTAATTGATTATAACTCACTTATATCAATTAGGGCTTCTACTAACCATGAGTAACACCTAGCATATGGCTCATGGTGTGGTCCTTAATGAGGTGAATAGTCATTTACAAAGAACCCTTCTGTTATAGTTTATAGGTTACAATTGCATCCTTCCTTCAACACAATGTCTCCAATTGAACTAATAGGACATGGAAGTCTGTCAAGTCCCTAGTTCAATTACTTTATACTCATTCATAGATATCAACTCATTGATGAACTCATGAAACTCTTTTCATATTCATCCTACCATGGCCATGGATTTAATGAGTTATATTATGAATGCTATATGAGACATTCTCTCTCTTTTCCTGAGAGTGATGGATCCCTTGTTGATCACTCACATGCCTTCACACACATAGCAGTAGGGCCAATGAACACCTTTGCAGACCCCTGAATAGGATCTGCACTTAGTGTTATCAAACTTCTAAAGCTACATGCATAAGGCAACTATGGTGTCTCAGGTCTAAGGATTACTTGTACCACTATAACAATGAGAAACTGATTGACAGGCAGGATAAAACTCCATTCAGTTTATCTCATATCTTTGGTCACATTCAGTGTACCTATTCTTATAATAGGCACCCACTTGTTGGTTGTAGTGTCTCCACACAAATAGCTTGAGACTAGCTATCCTCCTATAGAGTCAACCTAACAAGTGCTAGTCCTATGGTTCATTACTGTCCATCATAGTGAACCTTCAACTAGGAATGCTTAAGGAGTTTAGTACAGAGATATATCTATAGTCTCAAAATTACAACTCTTTGTAATTCCATATTCTCAACTCTAACTCCATGGACATATTATGTAAATATAAATGATGCATATAAACATAATAGAATAAGCCCTTTTATTAAATCAATAATAAATGTGACATACATAAATGAAATCAAATGATTGTTCCTAATCCCTAAACAATCATCTCTATGATTGGCTCTAGGGCATAATCCTAACAATCTCCCACTTGCACTAAAGCCAATCGACCATGTATCGCATACCTATCTTCTCAAGATGTTGGTCTTAGACATAACCAATTATGTTTTAAAGCTTTAGTCAGTAGATCTACAAAAACTTATGTAGATAATATCTTCTGTAATGTATCTATTACCTCTTCCAATGATTCCTCTAATCACTTGGAATTGTCACTCTATGAGTTTGGACTTTTGATGAGACCGTGATTCCTATACTTGAGCTATAGACCCATTGTTGTCACAAAACAAGGTGTGGGCAACTCAATGGAAGGAACAACTCTAAGTTCTAAATGAACTTATAGATCCAAACAGTCTCCTAGACAATGCAACAATTAATTCACCCTCAATAATGGAATCTACTGTATCTTTCATACAGTTCTTCCATTAAGTATTTCACCAACTAAAGTGAATATAAAATATACCCCATATGGATTATATCCAAATCCATATACCCATCTACTATGAGTTTACAATTTCCATATACAATCCAATATTCCAAATTTGAATTGATTGATAACTATTTGTAACAATTACAACATAATAGATATCAGGTTCAATACATAGTGTAAAATAAGGCTTCTTAACACTTTAAGAATCTTACTTGTGTTATCCTAGGGCACATGCCCTTGAATAATGAATTCTTATCTGAAGTAAATCAGACCTCCCTTAGAATTCTCCATGTTGAACTCCTTCAACATTTCAACTATGTTTGATGATTTGGAGATACTTAGCAATCTATATGATCTATCTCTATAGATCTTATTGGATGCTTTTGCCAAATCTTTCATGAATTAGTTTTTCTCCAAAAACTAAAACTTTACATTAGATAACATTCATATATCATTCATAATGATTATAATGTCATCCATACTTAGGATAAAGAAAAACGATCGCACTCCCACTAACCTTTTATACACTTATGGTCCATCTATACAATGAGAGAAATCAAACAATTTGATTACCTCAACTTTATAGATGTTCTAATTATGAGAACCTTGTAGTCTATTAATAGACTTCTATAACTTACACACTTTTATGGTTTTTCACCATTTGATATAACATCTTTATATCCTTTTTGACATATCTTATATTCAAAATGTGTGTTTATAGATAACAAGATCCAAATGGATTTCAGCATAACTATTATCAAACAAGTTTCTTTATAGACAACTTTTTGCCTATGTTGAAAACATTCTTAAATAGCCAAGCCTTTTAGGTCTCTACCTATCCATATTGGATTTAATGACTCTTAGTCATTTCTCGAGTTGATGTGAAACATCGTCTAGTCATAATCATTAGGATTATCTTGGTGATCTTTATCACCAAAGAACAATTCTTTCACATTCTAATAGAGATACAATATCTCTCTTATGTTAAGAAATATCCAATTTGATCTATGAAAAGATTGTAGTGTAGTTAAGGGTTTTGTCTCAACAGAGACAAGGGTTGGATCTTTGTTCGTTTGTGGCTTTACAGACAATTCTATAAATTCTATCTCCTTTTGCATCTTTCTTAAATGAACTCTTTCTCAAGAAAATCCAGCAAACATCCTAATGGACAACTTTTGTTCATTAGGGTAATAGAAATACTATCCCAACCACTTTTGGGATATACCACAATTCAACACTTACTTGACCTTATTTCCAGATTGTCTACATTATGTTTCCAGACATACGTAGCACAAGCCCAAGCCTTAACTTCTTTAAGTTGGGTTTCTTCCCATATCATATCTGATATAATTGGGACAAGACTGGAGTGAACCCTAAATTATCAATATGTAGCAATTTTAAGGTATATCCTAGATGGATACATTAGTAAAACTCATCATGGATCAAACCATATCTTAATAGGGTTCAATTTGTTCTCTTAGATTCACCATTGAGCTATGGTATTCTAAGATGAGTCTACTATAATTGAATGCATGCTCTACATGACTGTATACATCACAATATATAGTCAAATTATAAATGTAACTCATTCACTTCACCAAGTAAAAGATGGGTTTGGTCATCTCATAACCAAGTCATAATCGTTACATTTAAATGAGAGTCTCTACATCTCTTGTATTCTCGGAATACGTTGCATTCGCTCTAATTAGTCATTTAAATTCGGAAATCAAATTTCTAGAATGTCTTAAATGACTTAGTTAAGAAATAAGTTCCCAAAATTAATCTAGCAACTCTTGCTCTATTAAAATTTTTAAAGGTAACTTATTATCTACTTAACTTTCTGCTTCGATTTAGATTACACTAGAATCCAAAAACCAAGAAGCAGAACTAACCAACAATTTAGTTTAGAGCATGAACCAAAACTTCAAAAGTTTGGTTCTTCTAGGAAGACTGATACTTTATCAATTTCCCTTTACAATACCTTATGTTTACTACAAAATAATTATATTTCTTTGTCTTTGACTTTTCAAGACTTGCTTTCCTCTATGCTTCCATTTTAAATCACATCTAGCTTCTCAAGCTATTCTATGTGATTGATCATTTTTCAAAAGAATGATTATTAATAAACAACTTTTATTACATCCTAGTCCAGAAGAAGTCCTTTATAACTACTATACTTTAGAGTATTATTTTACTCACTATACAACCTTTGTATGTGATGTAGGACATCAAAGGCACTTGCATTGACTAATTTTGCTTCTGAAGTTCATTAGTCATCAATACTATCATATAGCATGGCAACAAGATGCCAATTGTGCATAGTGTCTTTTTCTTCTTAGGATGTTTTATGGAGGGCCTTTAAGAAAAGGCCTAATAGCATATGAACAATCTTTTGAAATTGAGAACAATTCTCAATTTCCTAAGTCAATCAAAGAAATTGGGTTTAGTCAAACTATCAATATCCTATATATTAGGAAATAGGGGTTTTGAGGTGAGTAATTAGGTAATCTACATAAACAAAGAATTAGATTTCATTTTTATCCATAATGATTGGGTCTTTAATCATATGGTACCTCCCACTATTTTATCAAATTCCATACACCCTCTAATGGAATTCGGGAATCTCATTCCTAATGGGGATTGGGGTCCCACTGTGACCTAGAAGCCTCACATGTTAGTTTCTTGACTTCTAACCCACAATAAGAAGACAACTCTTTGTCTATTGCTTCATAAGCAAGTTCCAATCATTTTGCCTCTAGGGAACATACACCTCACATGTTAGTTTCTTGGAATACTTCCCTAGTTAAGTTAAACCCATCATTCACACAGGTATGTTTCGCCAAATATATACCTCACATGTTAGTTTCTTGGTATATACCAGTTTAGGCACCCCATGATATCTCATATGTGATAGTTTCAAGTAATGTCTTTAACATGGGTAGCTCCTACATGTCTGCAGCCAGGTACCCACATTAAGGGACGTTAGATGATCCTATAATGATGGAAGGCAATGAAGAATTCATTCCCCAATGACTTCTCCATTTTCAACTTAATATTAAATAAGAGGGGTTTTAAAGGGTCTCATCAAATTAACATGCATCCTATGTATCAAAATTTTAAACATATAAATTATGCTATTTATAATCATACATCTCATGCTATTATAAATCATACATCGCATGCTATTATATATCAACATATATAAAGTACCATATTTTGATATTAGTCCCTAAGTGAATAGGTAACATATACCAAACTATGGTATTGGAGCTAATACAATTATCTCATAAATTAAAGCTCCCACTATGATGATTATGGACTTTGAGAGGATTCAATCCAAGCCAATAGATTGAATCCAAGGTCTAAGGTGGGTGTAGGTGATCGTAAAATAAACCATTCGTAACATGCATGCTTTCTTGAAAAACTTCTCTAAGCTTTCAAGTCCTTCAATCTGCTCCCTTGGCTTGATGGTCTCTACCATTGGCTTGTTGGTCTCCACCATTGGCTTGTTGGGCTCCATCATACTCCTTTGGGTCCACCATGCTCCTTAGTGCGCTCTCGATTACATAACATTTACATAATATATAGAAAGGGATACATAAGGGGAATGTGGGGTACATAAGAGAATGATAGAGAGAGAGGGAAGGTGGCATGCAAGCCCCAAATAATAAATTACATCACCATAATAAAATTACAACTCTTGAAAAATTATTACAACCCATTCATAAGACGGCCAATCACAATTGGTTTAAGGGGTATAGTCCATAATCATCATCCAAACACATACATACAATCTCATTGCATAATGTAAAGAAAAACTGTAAGCATTAAAACATATGGGCATTATGGTAATTCTCTTGAATGATTTACATTAATCTCATTAATGCATCCTAATCTTATTAGGTTTAAACAAAAATATCCAGAATTAAATAAAGTCTTAACATTTAAGACATTACAGTTTCAATTAATCAAATTAATTTAAAACATGTAAAGTTTCCTAAAATAACTCTAATATCCAATATTAGGGTTTCCTTAATTAAACAAAACAATTTCATTTAATTAAGAATTTCCAGATTTTAATTTAATCCCTAATTGTGTTTTAAACCATTTAAAACATTATAAAATTAATAAATATTAATTAAATAATTAATATAGGAATTAAATAAAATCATTAAAATGATGAATTAGTGTATTAGGGTTTCCAAAAACCCTAAACCCTAAATGCATAACCCTAAACCCTAAATGCAAGCCCTAATCATTAAATGCCTTATGATTGGTCATTTAATGTCCAATCATTAAAACCCTAGGTTCATATGGTATTTAATAAAAGGGATTAGGGTTTAATTAATGCCAAATAGGGTATTAATTACCCTTAATTAATTACACTAATTAGGGTTTCCAAAACCCTAACCCTAGACATCATTAATGGTATTAATTATGCCCTAACAATTAATAACCATGATTGGTCATTTAATGACCAATCATTAACTCTTAATTAAGGTAATTAATATTCCAATTAGGGTTTTAATTAATGCCATAATGAAATTAGGGTTTCATCATTAACTCAAAATTAGGGTTTCATCCTTAACTCTATGCAGCCGTCACTACCAAGGGGCTGCCTGAGCTTGGCTAGGCTGCCATGGCCACCAATGGCAGTGGGAGGTCATGGCCAGCCAAGGGAGAGGACTACAGGGGTGTGGGACAAGCCCTTGGACATGTGAGAAGTGGTGGAAGTGGCTGCCATCATCAAGAACAATCAGGGTTTCCAAAACCCATTGCTGGAGCCATTGTTGCAGACCTTGAAGGTCACAATAGCTTCTAAATCCTTATCAATTCGACTCTTCCATTGAAACCAGCTTTTGTATCATGTCCCTACATGAAATACTAAGCTAATAGAAGAGGTTTGGATGATCAAATCATCACCAATTGTTCTAAACAATTAAAACAACAGTAGGCTGCCCAGAATTTGACAGCACACTGTCCATGGTCAGAAATTGATTTAAAACCCAGCAAGATGAATGAATTAGGCTACCAAACGAATTTTCCCAGTATCCTACATGTCTTAGGAAACTAATGCAATTGGTTTCATGCAATTTGGAGTTCCCTAACTCAAGTTCTAATCAAAACTCCATTGATGACTTTTCTGCAGAGAAAATCTGCTATGCTGTTCATGAAAAATTTTCAAACTTTTTGAATCTTTTTCCATCAAAACCTTTTTGAAACTTAAAGAAAATCATATACACATGATATATAATGATCCTACAATGATCTTCCATCATAAATACAGCAGCTTTAATTAGAATTAATTGCAAGAACCTTAGGGTTCTAAAACCCAGATTCAGCCTCCATGGTGTTCTTCTCCTTCTTCCTTCTGTTCTAGCGTCTTAATCCAATTATGATGCATCTAAATGCTTGGGAACCTTTCCCTACCATGTCTAGAACATAACCCAAGTGGTGGCAACCATTGCCATGCCTTTGATCTCCATCAATAACTCAAAGTTGTGGCTATTGCATCATTCCCGAGCAAAACTGTCTTTCCAGACAGCCTGTAGTAAAAAATTCATAACTTTCACTACAGAACTCGGATTGACGCACCGTTTGTTGGGTTGGAAAGCTTATTCAAAGAGCTTTCTAACCATATATGGCTCGAAAATTTTGGAGAAGAACTCTGAATTCGGCAGGCAAAACAAGATGACGGTTTTTCATGGCAACCATGAAAACTGTTCATAACAGTTTTATAAAACCCTACTTTCCTTATTCTTCTTCTCCAAACTCAAACCCTATGCAACCTATTGCATCCATGGCTACACTTAACCATCAATTAGAAGAGGAGTAGAAGAGAATTGACCTAGGGTTCCAAACCCTAGGTTCAGCCATGGAGGAAAACCAATTATGCAGAAAAATTTTCCAGATTTTTGAATCATTCAACTACACCATAATTACCAGCCCATATGTATTTTATATTATGCATAATCATGGCTCTGATACCACTGTTGGGAATCGAACAATAGGGAAAAATTGAAGTGCGGAATATAAAAATTTTTCCTGCGATTCCCAATCCCATGAATCTAACTATGCATAACACAAAATCAAACCCTAACTACGAAGAGGGTTAGAACACTTACAAGATTTTTGTCTTCTCCGTTTTGCTCCAAGCTTCGACTCCGGACAGCGGTGAAATGAGCAGCCCAAGTGTGCTGCCTCCAACGGTATCCACACCTAGCTAGAGCTTCAAGTCCTTTCTTTCTTCTTCCTTGTTGTTGCTAGAGGTGGAGAAGAGAGAGAGAGAGAAGAGAGCCTCCAAGGGGCTGGACGGCTAGGGTTTATTGTGCAAGCCTCTTATGCCATGTCACACATAAGTGTGACTTATATAGGCAGCCCACTAAAGGGGGCTGGCCATGGGGAAGAAACCCTAATAGGGTTATGTGTAATTACTCTTAATTGCACATTAACCCCTATTATTTGTATCAAATACAAATAGGCCCATAAAGAACTATTCTTTATTCACTAAAACCCTTTCTCTCATAGACTTTAAAGCCCTTCTTGCATGATCAGTGTGTGACCCATTGGGTTCACATCATTAAGTAGTAGGAATAGCACAAGGTGTGCACAATGGAACTCTTTCCATTTAGGGTCTAATTGGAACTCCTTCCAATTCCCTAATTGATTATAACTCACTTATATCAATTAGGGCTTCTACTAACCATGAGTAACACCTAGCATATGGCTCATGGTGTGGTCCTTAATGAGGTGAATAGTCATTTACAAAGAACCCTTCTGTTATAGTTTATAGGTTACAATTGCATCCTTCCTTCAACACAATGTCTCCAATTGAACTAATAGGACATGGAAGTCTGTCAAGTCCCTAGTTCAATTACTTTATACTCATTCATAGATATCAACTCATTGATGAACTCATGAAACTCTTTTCATATTCATCCTACCATGGCCATGGATTTAATGAGTTATATTATGAATGCTATATGAGACATTCTCTCTCTTTTCCTGAGAGTGATGGATCCCTTGTTGATCACTCACATGCCTTCACACACATAGCAGTAGGGCCAATGAACACTTTTGCAGACCCCTGAATAGGATCTGCACTTAGTGTTATCAAACTTCTAAAGCTACATGCATAAGGCAACTATGGTGTCTCAGGTCTAAGGATTACTTGTACCACTATAACAATGAGAAACTGATTGACAGGCAGGATAAAACTCCATTCAGTTTATCTCATATCTTTGGTCACATTCAGTGTACCTATTCTTATAATAGGCACCCACTTGTTGGTTGTAGTGTCTCCACACAAATAGCTTGAGACTAGCTATCCTCCTATAGAGTCAACCTAACAAGTGCTAGTCCTATGGTTCATTACTGTCCATCATAGTGAACCTTCAACTAGGAATGCTTAAGGAGTTTAGTACAGAGATATATCTATAGTCTCAAAATTACAACTCTTTGTAATTCCATATTCTCAACTCTAACTCCATGGACATATTATGTAAATATAAATGATGCATATAAACATAATAGAATAAGCCCTTTTATTAAATCAATAATAAATGTGACATACATAAATGAAATCAAATGATTGTTCCTAATCCCTAAACAATCATCTCTATGATTGGCTCTAGGGCATAATCCTAACAGGATTTCCCTTCTACTATGGATTGAGAAATCACAAAGTTTCACTTTCACTTTATTTAAACCAGATTTCTTTACACTTCAAAAGTGTTCTTACCTCAAATCAAATACATTTTCTTCCTTAAAAAGGAACCCCTATCTTCAAAAGGCAATCTTTTCCCTTCAAAAGGGAATATCCTCTTCATTTCAATAGCTTTCAAAAAGCATCCTTTTTCTTTACCCATTCCTCGGCTTCAAAAGTTTCGAGCTTTCTCTGGATCCCAAAGAGGTTTGCACTTGATATTAATTCTTTAAAAATGGACTCACATCATTTCCATTTCCATCCTTTCATAAATGATTGATTTTTACCACAGCAAGATAGGGATGCTTTAGATTTAATCAATTTGGCTTAAGATACCCAAGAGAAGGAAGGTAAATTTGTGGTCCTTTCAAACAAATCTCATTTACAAACACCTTAAGGCATACTCTTTCAAACATCAACCCTTTCAAAAGACTTTGTTCTAATGCCTTTAAGGATCTCTTTTCAAATAACAAATTCACCACCCTTCAAAAGGGTATTCTATGTTAAATCATTCGTATAGGAAATCAACAATACCAAATGGGATTTTAATCAGAAACATCGTTGAAATCGGGAACCGTTGGATTCCAACGGGCAATGTGGGGTGCCTCACACTTTTCCCACTCGTAACCAAACCCCCTTACCCATAATCTTTAGTCTCACAGACCCCTAGGAGTCAATTAATTTCCAAATGGACCTTAAATGGATCCGTTTGATGATAAGACCTCAGATAGACTTATTTTGGGATCTCAGATGACCCCACTTTCTGATCAACCATAGGATGCCCAGTCACGTCCTCAAACCCCTGATTGGTGGCGACTTCATAGCCTTGATAATTCTAGATATGCTCGCATGCCAAGGACAGTCAAGGCGCCCTTGAACTGAATCCATCTTACTCAACACCACCCACTAGAAAAAGGATGCCCCCGAGGTCGTCCCAAACTTAGGAAGGGAAAACATCCCATCCTTTTTTGGGGTAGCGACAGGCATGAATCTTGGCTCTTAGAAAAACCTCCAAAAATCATACCCAAAAACATACCCACTAACAGCCAAAATCTAGATAAACCCCCAAAAACTAAAGCAGAAACAAGATATAGGAGTGACAACACCGAGAAACTACAAAAAATGGACAAAACTCAGAACTACAGCAAACATGAAGGCATAGACACACAGATAGAGAAAGAAAAAGAGTGAGTGAGAAGGAGAGAATTGCTTACTAGTGAGGAGATCTTGAAATAGAGAAGGGAGGTTTTGGGCCCTAAAATGAGGAGATCTTGAAATATAGAGGGGAGTTCATTCCTTTTTGAGCAACTTTGCTAGGATAAAGATGAGACACACAAATAACAATGATTAACATCGATTTCTAAAGGAAATTTTAGGAAATTTCAGACATACCATTGAGTTGAGAGATGGAAGAGTAAAGCATTAGCTGACCCTAGTTTAGAATGGCTTGCAGAGGAACCGAAGCCAACAATGTCGAGCTCTCAAAAGCTGAAGCTTAATTGATGCTGTTGTGGAGATTGACGAACGATGTGGAGAGAGGGGTTGAGGTGTTGGCGCTGATGAAGGTGCTGGTGGTTTCTTCCGAATGGACCTTGGAGGAGGAGAGCCAAGCCTTCGTCGAGAGGAATGGAATGCCAAAAATGGTTTCAGACTGCCCTAGTTTAGAATGGATTTTAGAAGAAGAGTATGGGAGATGTAAGAGTAAAGCACCCAAAAAAAATGGAAAATTCAGTAAAGTGAGGCAAAATGCCCGCTAAAAATTTCACGAAGTTTTGATGTGTTTTTTTTTAACAATGTGTACAATGCGTCATAGATAAAGTAATCTCGTTAAATCATTTACGACGTGCGAAACATGTCGTGAAAAATAAGTGGAATTTTGTGCTTATTGACGCTCAGGATTGCTCCTTTTTTAACGACATATAAAGCACGTCGTGAATAGGCATTTCTCAGTATAGTATTTATGATGCGCAAAACACGTCGTAATAGATGTAATTGACGACAAGCTTTCCTTGTACGCCGTGAATTGTGTCTATATGGGTTCTTTTAACGACGTGCTAAATAAGCAAGTCGTAAAAGACCCATATTAACGACTTGTAAACATACACGCCATTAATTTCAAGTCGTGGAAACTCAAGTTACATTTGCTATACATTAAAATGAGAGTCTCTACATCTCTTGTATTCTTGGAATACATTGTATTCGCTCTAATTAGTCATTTAAATTCAGAAATCAAATTTCTAGAATGTCTTAAATGATATTAAGAAATAAGTTCCAAAATTAATCTAGCAACTCTTGCTCTATTAAAATTTTTAAAGGCAACTTATTATCTACTTAACTTTCTACTTTCTTTTAGATTACACTAGAATCCAAAAACCAAGAAGAGGCAAAACTAACTAACAATTTAGTTTAGAGCATAAACCAAAACTTCAAAAGTTTGGTCCTTGTAGGAAAACTGATACTTTATCAAGTTCCCTTTATAATACCTTACGTTTGCTACAAAATAATCATATTTTTTTGTCTTTGACCTTTTAAGACTTGGTTCCCTCTATGCTTCCATATCACATCTAACTATCCAAGCTATTCTATGTGGTTAATCATCTTCAAAAGAATGATTATTAATAAACAACCTTTGTTTCATCTCTAAAAGAAGTCCTTTGTAAGTGCTATACTTTATAGTACATTTTTGCTCATCATGCAACCTTTGTATGTGATACGGGACATCAGAGGTACTTTGCATTAACTAACTCTACTTCTAAAGCTTATTAGTCCTTAACACTATCATATAGTATGACAACAAGATGCCAATTGTGTAGAGTGTCTTTTCCTTCTTAAGATGTTTTATGGATGGCCTTTAATAAAAGGCCTATTAGCATATAAATAATCTTATTGGAGTAAAAAACAATTCTCAATTTCCTAAGCCAATCAAAGAAATTGGGTTCAGTCAAATTATCAATATCCTGTATTTTAGGAAATAGGGGTTTTGAGGTGAATAATCAGGTAATCTACATTAACAATTTTAATTAAACAGAATATAAGATTTCACTTTTATGCAAAATGATCGGGTCTTTAATCATATTGGCATCTCCCACTATTTTATCAAATCCCATACAACCTCTAATGGAATTTAGGAATCAATGGATTCCTAGTAGGGATCAGGGTCCCATTAAAAACTAGCGACCTCACATAATAGAATTTTGGCCACTAACTTCCAATAAGTAGACAACTCTTTGTCTAATGCTTCTATAAGCAAGTTCCAATCATTTAGCCTCTAGAGAAACATAAACTCACATAATAGCATTTTGGAATATAATCTCTGGTTAAGTTAAACCCACCATTCACACAGGTTTGGTCATCATGGCACACTCCTCACATAATAGAATTTTGGAATATGCCACTTATACCCCCATGATATCACATATATAATAGTATCAAGTAGAATCCCTAATGTGGACACCTCCTACATATCTGCAACCAAGCACCCACACCAAGAACCCTAGTTGAGCCTATAATGGTGGAAGGCTATGAAGAGAGCATTCCCTAATGTTTTCTCCATTCACAACTTAATATCTTAAACAAGAGGGGTTTCAAGGTCTCATCGATATTTAACATACATCTTATGCATCAAAATATAAACATACAAATCATGATATTATAATCATACATCTCTTACATCTCATGCAGTTATATATCAACTATTATGATATTATAATCATACATCACTTACATCTCATGCAATTATATATCAACTATCATGATATTATAATCATACATCTCATACTATTATGATCATACATCTCATGCATTTATATATCAACTATATATAAAGTATCATATATTGATATTAGTCCCTAAGTGAATAGGTGACATATATCAATCTATGATGTTTGAGCTACTACATTTATCTGATAAAGTAAAACTCCCACTATGATGATTATGGACTTTAGGTGATTCAATTTAAGCCAATAAATTGAATCCATGGACTATAGGAAGGTATAGGTGATCGTAAATCAATAAATTAAAGCTTTGCATGCTCGCTTGAATTTCTTCTTTAAGCTCTTCAAGTCTTTCAATGTCCAGCAATGTCTTGTTGGGCTCCACCATGCTCCATTGGGCTCCACCATGCTCCTTGGTGCACTCTTGATTACATAACTTGAAGAAAGAGATACATAAGGGGTATGTAGGGTACATAAGAGAATGATAGAGACAGAAGGAGAAAGTGGCATGCAAGCCCCAATAAAAAATTACATCACCAATAATTAAATTACAACCATTTGAAAAATAATACATCCCATAATCATAAGAGAACCAATCACAATTGGTTTATTAGGTCTTAGTCCATAATCATCATTCATTCACAATTATACAATCACATTGCATAAATAAAAGTACTGTAAGTAATAAAACATACGGGCATTATGGTAACTCTATTAATTGGAATCCATTAATCTCATTAATACTTCCTAATCAAATTAAGGAATATAAAATAATAATTTCCAGAATTAACATAATGAAAACAATCAATTTTATCAATTTCTAAAATTAGAATTACATTAACCCTAATTTAGAAACTAATTAATGAATTAAAACTCCTTTTAATCATTTAATTTCCCAAAATTATTTTAATCTATCCTAATATGTTTTAACTCTTTAAAACATCTAATTTTGATCAATCATATTAATCAAAATTATTAGAATAATTAAAACAATTAAATAATACTAATTAGTATCTAATATATACTATAGTATTAGGAATTAACTTAAATAAATAAAACAATTTTATTTAAATAAAAAATTCCATAAAATAAATTTATTCCAAAATTGCTTTAAAAAATTTAAAACATCATAAAATTAATCAATATTAATTATATAATTAATTTAATTGGGGAGAAATCAAATTTTAAATGTATTAGGGTTAGGGTTTCATAAACCTAAACCCTAATGCATTTAATACTAAACCAGGTTCATTAATGACCAAGGCTGGTCATTAATGTCATAATCCTAACCCTAATAGAATTCATTAATGAGGGGAATTAGGGTTTCTAAAACCCTAGCACACATAGGATTAGGGTTTCCTATGAAAACCCTAATTGCCGAAAATAGAAGGAGGCTGCCATGGAGCTTCCGAGGCTGCCATGGAGCTTCCGTGGCTGCCACAATCCACCATGGCTCCTGCCAGCCTATGCCTGGCCTTGGGGCACTTTCCTACATCTAGGACAATCATCACAGAAGTGGTGATTAAGGGCTAAGAGCCCTAGGTCGAATTTGGGAGGGGTTTACATAAACCCTAGCTGCTGCCTGCTGAAGAAGACAAAGCTTCCATGAAGCTGTCATGGCTGCCACGCCTATGCCATGGATGCCCAAGCCTTGACAGCCCTTAATTCATATCCCTTATGATATTCGACCCCCGTAGATGAGTTTTCATTGATCAAATCAAGCCCAAACAGCCTGCATAATTCCATCTTCATCGATTATCCAAAAATCTGTAGAAAAAAGATAAAGAACAGAATGGGTTCTAAAACCCAGGTTGCTGCCACCATGAGGGCTCGAAACCACTTGGGTTTCATTCCCTAGTGTCCCACGATTCTAATGGAGGTGGTCACACCTCTGGCCTTGCTCCCATGCTCAAGTTACAAGCCAAAAACCAAGGCTATATCAAGCTGTCCAGAAAACTGCTTTGCTGGAAAATTTTAAAACTCAAACTTTTTGATTGTTTTCGATTCAAAACTCATACCAAAAATTATATATAACTTATATATAATATATATATCCAATACATAATCATTCACAATGATTTTAATGGGAGAGAATGAATAAAAACCAGAAAACTAACCTGGGCTTTCAAGAACCCCAGGTTCAGCCTATTCAAGAACTTCAAGCTTTGATTTTCTTTTAAATTCGATTTTTAATGTATCAAATACATATAGCAATTATATATACAGTATATATAATTGTATATAATCATCATATGATTCATATGAATCATATTTAAAACAAAACAAGCAAAAACCAACCTAGGGTTCAAGAACCCTAGGTTCGAAGCCCTAATTTCTTCCTTTTCAAATCTGATTCCTATGCATTAATTGCATTAATAATTACCCTAATTATTATTAGAATCAAATTAAGAGAAGGAGAAGAAGAGAGACAACCTAGGGTTCAAAACCCTAGGTTTGATCAAGGCATGAAAAACCTGAATTTACTAAAACCTAGTTCTAGTAAATTAATCCAATTAATTTTACCATAATTTACAGCCCATATGGTGTTTGTTTTAATCACAATCATTTCTGTAATACCACTGTAAGGAATTGAATCAAAGAAAACAAGAATGCGGAAGAAAGTAAATAACAAAAATTTTCATTCAATTCCTTGAAACCATGAATCTGATTGTGATATAATACAAAACAATAAAACCCTAATTACAAAGAGAGGGTTTAGAACTTACAGTAGGTCCTTAAGACAATTGATTGATCTTTAAACAAACAAAAATCCAGCAGCACAAATGTCCTGCCTCCATGGTATCCACACCAAGCAAAAGTCTTCAAGTTGTCTTCTAGTTCTCCTTAGGGTTTGCTAGGAAGGAGAAGAAGAAGAAGAGGAAGAGAGAGGCTATTCTCAAACTTGGCCTAGGGAGAGAATGAGTGAATTATTGTGTGACATAGCACTTGCTAATGTGCTACATATAGCCACACAACAAGGGCCGGCCAAGGGGGAATCCCACTCTAAGTGGGATTTGCAATTTTCCCAAATTGCACTTTAACCCCTCCTTTTTACATCAAATGCAAGTATGGCCTTTCGAACTTTTCTCAATGCACTAATGCCCTTTCTCTCACAACTTAAAGTCCCTCTTCACTTATTGGTGTGTGAACCATTGGGTTCACAACATTTAGTAGTAGGAAATGGCACAAGGAGTGCCTAATAGAACACTTTCCATTAAAGGTTTAATTGGAACAACTTCCAATTCCCTAATTGATTATAACTCACTTATATCAATTAGGGCTTCTACTAACCATGAGTCACACCTAACATGGCTCATGGTGTGGTCCTAAACGAGGTAAAATAAAATCATACAAAGAACCCTTCAGTTACAGTTAAGGTTACAATTACATCCTTCCATTATACACAATGTCTTTGATTGAACTAATAGGATATGGAAGTCTGTCAAGTCCCTAGTTCAATTCTTTTATAATCATTTACAAATATCAACTCATTAATGCACTATGAAAACTCCTTTCCATAGTCATCCTACCATGGCCATGGACTTTTATGGGTTATATTAGTAAATGCTATGTGAGACATTCTCTCCCTTTTACTGAAAATGATAGATTCCTTATTGATCACTCATATGCCTTCATACATGAAGCAATAGGGCCAATGAACACCTATGTAGACCCCATTGGGATATACAGTCAGTGCTATCAAACTCCTAAGGTTCCATGCATAAGATAACCAGGGTGTCTCAGGTCTAAGGATTACTTGTACCAATACAACTATGAGAAACTGATTGACAGTAGGTAAAACTCCATTCAGTTTATCTCAAAATACTATTATCACATTCAGTGTACTTGTTTATATTAAACAGGCACCCATATGTTGGTTTTAATGTATTCTACACAAATAGCTTGAGACTAGCTATCCTCCCATAGAGCCAACCTAACATATGCTAGTCCTATGGTTCATTATTGTCCATCATAGTGAACCTTCAACTAGGAATGATTTAGGAGTTAAGTACAGAGATATATTTACAGTCTCATAATCACAACTCTTTGTGATTTGATAATCTCAACTTTAACTCCATGGACATATCATGCAAATATAAAGAATAGAATAAAGCCCTTTATTAATTAATAATAAATATGACATACAATAAATGAAATCCTATAATTGTTCTTTATCCCTAAAGCATCATCTCTATGATTGGCTATAGGGCATATAACTAACATGTAACACCCGTAATTTTTAAGTAAAGTATTAAGAGTTTAATACTTTGTTAGTATGCGTATTATGGATTTTGTCGGCTTTCATTCATGTGTGGGCATGGCATGATATTGATTTTTATATGCATAGGCATGGCATGGATTCGATTTTTATATGCTTGGGCATGTTTATTTTATGTTTAAAAGTCGTTTTAATGGTTCTGGGAAGGTTCCGAGTGATGTGGAAGCGTTTAGGTGAGTTTTTGTTGAATGCTGACAAAAACTCACAAACCATGAGGGTATGAATCAATCGGGATCTAAGGCTGATCGATCGGTACCCCTCTAGAAATGGCTATCATGACTGGCACCCCCTCCCCCCCCCCCGATCAATCGAGGTTAAAGCCCAATCGATCGGTCCTTTGCTAAAATGGTTTTTAAGTATTGAAATGACGCATGTACCCTTCCACTACCCTCATATACTCAACCCATGACCTTGGGATGCCAGATGTGGGATTTTTGCTAATTTCTCACTAGGTTAGAGTGAGAAAGAGCTAGAAAGAGAAATAAAAGAATGAAGAGAGAGAAAGGGGGTTAAGGTTAGGGTTTTTAACCCATTTTGCTCTTGCATGTCACATTTTGGGGCTAAACCAAGCTCTCCTCATCTCATGGCTGCATTCTTGAAGCATAGTTTATCATCTACTCTCCACCATTGTTGCATTTGGGGCTAGATCTTATTCTTAGAGGTTAGGATTTAAGTCTCAAGCTCAGATTTCATGGGTTTTGGCATAGATGTTCATCATCACCAATTCCTTTGCATTTTTGGAGGTATTTTCTCACATTTTAAAGTTAGGGTTTGTAATTTCTTATGGGTATATCATCTCATTCTTACATTTTGAGTTATTTCATGGGTTTTAAAGAGTTTGGTTGCATTCTTGGAGTTGGAATCTCCACTATCATCACTGTTCATGGCTTTGGGAGCTAGGGCTTGGACTTGGGAGCTTGCATGTGCATTCTAGGCCTTAGATTCCACACCCACAACACTTAAGGTTGCATTTTCTACACATATCATGAAGGTAGGTGCAATTTTCATAGGTTTAAACTATTGACATGATAATATGGTATATATTATCATAATAATTGTTATTTTTGGAATTAGAATATGCATATAGATGATTTATGGAAGAAATCTTGAAATGGGATTATGGGTATTTGATAATCTAATTTGGGAATTATGTTCATTACGAATTTTGGTTTATTTTATACATTCTATGGAATATAGATGTATTGATTTTATGGTTAATTTCCATATGTAATTGATATTTTCAGTTTATGATTTTAAGGTTGTAATCATAAGTGAATATTCTTGTTGTTTGATTTATCATAATTTGGTATAATTATGAGATATTTTTACTATGGTTTATGTACGTGGCATATTTTAGAGATGATTTTGGGTAAAAATCATTTTATGGTTTATTGTATTTCGTGTTGGGCATGTTCATGTATGAAATGAAATTAATGAATACTTGGTAAAAGTAATATATAAAAGGGGTCATTGGAATTAGACTACTTGCAGTCAAGGGACTTTGCAGTATTTTCCTTTCCTCTGGTCCTAGGTACTTTCCGATTCCAAGTAGGAACCCTTGTGTTTCCGAATTGAGGCTACTTTCCAGACCCAGGTAGGGATCCGTAGTGTTGTCCTCATAAGAAGCTACTTTGCATCCTGGTGAGGGTGTAGTATTGTCCTTTTGGAGGTTTGGTTAAATCCTCCCTTTTCGCGCGAAGACTTTTGCAGGAGTGGTTGGTAAATTAATGCAATTTATTAAACTAGACATGAGTCACATGCATTCGGGATTATGCATTATTTGTTTTAAGTTACAGATTATAACCTATTTTGGATCTATAATATACACGGGCAGTATATTTTCTTTAAATGATATAATTGGTTTTATTTATATCATTGCTTTAGTTTACTATATTAAATTGTATCTACTGAGTTGTCGAACTCATGCCTATCATTTTAAATGTTTTTCAGATAATCCAGCGATTGGTTTATGCTATTATAGGTAGAAGCATGTTTAAATGGAAATTTCATTATGTTGATTATGGATGTATTTTCAAAGGAAAAAAAATACTACGTATTAATTTAGTTTTCTTTTGGGCCTATGCCTAACAAACTTGTAACATAATTAAGGATGTAATTTTAATTATTTATGGATGTGTACATGTGGAATGAAAAGCATGGGATGATACCACTCGTATAGATGACAGGAAATTTTTATGGAATGAATTTTATAACAGGTTTTATGATGGTATGTCTCATCTACGGATGGGTCTTGCCTGAAAATTTTTTTAAATGGTTGATATTTTGACACGTGTCATCCACGTTTTATCAAAGAATTTATTGAATAAAACTTGTTTTATTACTATTGATCATGACTTAATTATTTTGGGTCATGACAGTTAAGTCCCTAGTTCAATACTTTTATACTTATTCTCTAATATCAATTCATATGATGCACTATGAAAACTCCCTTTCCATAGTCATCCTACCATGGCCATGGACTTTCATGAGTTATATTAATGAATGCAATGTGAGACATTCTCTCCCTTTTACTGAGAGTGATAAATCCCTTGTTAATCACTCATATGCCTTCACTCATGAAGCAGTAAAGCCAATGAACACCCTTGTAAACCCTAATGGAATATACAGTTAGTGCTATTAAACTTTTAAAGCTCTATGCATAAGAAAATCATAGCGTCTCAGGTCTAAGGATTACTTGTGCCACTACAACTATGAGAAACTGATTGAAAGGCAAGTAAAGTTCCATTCAGTTTATCTCAAAATAAGATGGTCACATTTAGTGTACTTGTCCATATAACAAGCACCCACATATTTATTCCTAGTGTCTCCACACAAATAGCTTGAGACTAGCTATCTTTCTATAGAAATAACTTAACATGTGTTATTTCTATGGTTCATTATTGTCCATCATAGTGAACCTTCAACTAGGAATAATTTAGGAGTTTAGTATAGATATATATATATATATATATATATATATATATATATAGGATGATGATCAGGTAAGCACGTGCTGATATAACTTATATCAAAACCTGCATTGGGAGTTGTACCTTGTGCATTAGTGAGATGTGAGGTGCATTAAATCAATGCAAAGGGTACAACCCCCAATGCATAGTGCTGATGTAACTTATATCAGCATGTGCTGATGGGATCACCTCTGTATATATATATATATATATAGTCTCCTAATCACAACACTTTGTGATTTCATATTCTCAACTCTAACTCCATGTACATATCATGTCATGTAAATATAAAGAATAGAACAAACATGATAGAATAAAGCCCTTTATTAAATAATAATAAATGTAATTAACAATAAATGAAATCAATTGATTGTTCATTATCCCTAAAGTATCATCTCTATGATTGACTGTAGGGCAAACAACTAACAAATATTGTATGTGAGGACTCGAGGCTTGATTGATGAGAATTTTGGGTTAGATTGTGATAAGGAATGCTTTGATGAGTCACATACCTCTTTTGGGTGCATGTTGAATGTTAAGTTGACTATAACAACTTATAGTTGACTATAATGCATGTTTATAGTCGACTATAATAGACAGAATATCAAAATACTGTTTATTAGGAAGTTTTAATCGAACTCCTTTGTTATAGTCGACTATAACACACAAAATTCTACTGAAAGACAAGATTTTTATGGGATAAAAGACTATTATACCCCTCACTCATATTTCCTTTAAAACCCAATTCTTAAGGAGGTTTCTACCCATTTTTCTCAACTAAGAGAGATAGAAAAAGGGAGAGAAAGAGATGCAGAGTGGCAGGGAGAAAGATGAGGCTGACGAAGAAGTACGTGGCCTCGAAAGCATGGATCCGACCTCACGGAGCTCCAATCTTGTAATTTCCACCCCGATCTACATGTATACACCACTGGATTTGCATTTCTAGCTTCTATTCGAGAAGTAGGTGCCTTTTTCATGGTTGTAGATCATTGTATGCATGATTTGGTACATACTCATTGCTATTTATATAATTACATGACATATTACATGTTTTACATAAGCATTTGGGTTTAAATTTCAGAAAATCCATACATTTGAGAATCTAGGGTTTTGTATTATACCCTATTCAATTATATACATGCTTCATTTTAAACCTTTACATGATTTTGGATAAATGGGTTGGTTTTGGAATCTATTGGGTTAAATTCTTTGTAATCAAACATTGGGGTTCACTTTTAAACAAGTATTAGAAATGCGTTTTCTACCATTAAAATTAAAATGGTTATGGGAGATTAACAAGTAAATGGATGTGATGTTGAGGGTTACTGGAGACAGGATTACTACGGTTTCGAAAGAAAGGAACGTCTTGTCGTATTTTTCTATCCTTTAGTCCTAGGCTACCTGCCCGAATAGAGGTCACTGTGGTCTCATGTAGGAATGTCTTGCCTGTTTCCTCTTGAGGTTACTGTGATCTTAAATAAAGATGTCTTGCCATGTTTCCTCTTATTTCTGCGCGCGAGGGCCCTGCATGACCTGTGGAGGATTATTCAGTTTATAAGACTAATGTTATGAATTATCAGATATGGCGGATGATGTTATGGATTATTTACATGTTCTCCCTTATTTATTTTGAGTTTATGAAATGAAACCCCTTTCTATTATATTATCTCTTTTCAAATGCTCAAAAATGGTTTTTAAAACCTTGGTATACAGCTTTGAAAAATATAACCTACTGAGTTTATACTCACACTTATTTTTAAAAAAATTTCGTAAATTATAAGTAGTGTAATAATGACTCATATGAGGAGGCATCGCATCGAAGTTAGCATAGATATTGCATGTAGATGTGTATTTATTTACTATGGTCTGTATATGATTTAAATAGACTTATTGTATTATATACTGCGTGTATTGACGGTAGAACTTTGTGGAATTTATGCCAGCTTATTTTATGGACTTCACTGTGGATGGTTGGACAATAATTGATTTATTTGCACAGGTTTACAAAGTCGATAACTTGGTACGTCCCATTTTCAGATGAGACCATCCCGGATTTTTTTAAAAATATTTTTGTAAAGTTATAATTTCTATTATAAACTATCCTTGAATTTCATTTTATTTATATTTTTCTTCTGACACAACATGACCTATTTTCCAAGTCGTGACATTGCAAGTTACTAACTTTTAAAAATTAGAACACTAAAAAACCAAGTTAGTTATATATGGTGCCTTTAATAACAAAAAAGAGAGGGCCCTTAGTAATAATAAGGGTAAGTCAAAGATTTTTTTTTTTTTTTTTTTAAAAAGGTGACTAATTGCTAAATAAGTTTCATCTACATTGACTAAATGAATTAGAAAAACTCTTGCTTGACTAATTGCTAATATTTTACTAAATTATGGACTAATTGCCAATTTCCCCTAATAAATACAAGTGGATAGATGGCATGTAAGAGCATTCAGTGAAAATCATCTATACTATACAAGCATTGCATCTTCAAATGATGTTGCACTTTAAACAGAGCACCAGGGGCTCATCTCCATGTTCTCCCTTTAATCCATAGTTTGCTTGGTAATATATATATATATAGAGATACTCACATATGTAAATCTATATATATCTATATATATATCCTCTGCAATTATAAATTGTGTGTCTATTACATCTATCTATCTATCTATCTATCTATCTATCTATATATATATATATATATATATATATATATATATATATATGTATATATATGTATATACATATGTATATACATATATATATATATATACATATATATAGATATGTTTTTTTTATGCCATTGGACGGAGCCATCACCACCATGTTGAGCAAAGCAAACCCACAGGTCATGTTTTAATTCTATTCAAATTTATAAAAGTGTGTATTCATGGCTATAATGCCTTGTATTTTATCTTCTTTGTTATAATCCACCATTCAACACCAATCCACCCCTAGCTTCACCAACCACCAGTAGCACGTGGTCGCATGCCTTAAAGTGTAATCGAGCAGCCATGGCAGTATCAAATTGAGGAAGTTCATACCACACCTTATGGAGAGAGATGCAACTTACTTTACCACACCCACCTCCATGGGTCTCTGCAACTTATATATATACAAACAGACATGCACACATACAAGCAATATATCTATCTATAGATATATATATATATATATATATATATATATATATATATATATATATATATATATATATAGATATATATATATATATGTTATTTGATTCCTATGTTTAGTTGGGTTTAAAGGTGGAAGTTGTAGGGATGGAGAAGTGCTTTGGGGACGGGGATAGGACATGAAATGATGTGTTTTCGCATCCCTACTCATGAGATAAACAATGCGTTTTAGCTTTGATATGGGTAAAAAGGGTATTTTTGATCACTTTTTGTATGGCATCAGCTAATCACACTAACGAGCTCGACAGTTAGTTAACGGATGGGGCCAAGAGTATATTATTTTCGAAAGTAAGATAGCGCAATGTAATCTTAGAAAAAACAGGGGTGGTCAATACATTTGTCAGTAAACACAGGGGTCTAGATGTAATTTACACTAAATATATTTATTACATTAATACATTATAATGATGTGACGGTTTAATTCCAGTTTGACCTGACGGTTGAATCGGTAACCCTTAACCCGATGATTTTTTCTATTCAATGAACGGTCTAGGTTTTAAAACATTGATTCGAACTATGAGGAGACTAAGAACAGAGAAACTCTAGGCCACGACATCATTCAAATTGAAGTTCAGGGCTATATATTGTTTAAACTATTTTAGACTTTCATTTATACGAACCTTAAAACTTCCAAAAATTATTACATTAAGCTTGAAAGAGAAACTCTAGGCCACCACATTATTTGATAACCACATATCGTTTAAACAAAATGTCTCTCGAAAACAAACTAAAGTTTCAAGTTACATGTTGTTTAAATGATTTTAGACCTTCGTTCGAATGAGTCCTAGTACTTCCAAAATTGATTACATTATGCTACGAAAAAACATACTTATACCTTACCGAGCACAGAATAAAAGATCAATGAACATTTTAGCTACCTAAAGTTAACACTAAGGGTCTAAGTCACTTACCATTCCTATAATGAAAACTAGTTAAAACTAGCAAATTCTGTTGTATTTTAAGTATATAAAATAAGTATTTTAAAAAATCCAAAAACTTTTCTTAAAGAGCTTTCCTTTTGTCTCTTTATATTGTAAAGTTACCTTGTCCCACATTGGAAAAGTGAAAGGTTCTTAATGGGCTTATATAGTATTCCACTTGTTGTATGTGGTATCATGTGGTAGGATGTAGGGAGTTTCCACGTGCGCATGAGACTGAGCCTAATTAAGTGATTTGCGAGATTGGGGTCTGAAAATTGACTTAGTTGGGACTTTGACTTTAGGATACTGGGTTATCTACAACCCAGTTCAGTGACCCGTTTTTATACTAGGATTGTTTTAATTAAATCAGCTGACTGTTTTATTTTATTTTAATTATTTTATGATTAAACCTATTGAATTTTGTATTAATATTTTTGAGGGCTATTACTAATTTCTAAAGCCTATATAAACCAGCCTTCTCATTTAGCAGAAAACACACCAAAGAACAATCGTCTCTTCTCTTCTTCTCTTTGTTTTCTTTCTTTTGCAATTTTATTTTTGAGAGTTAGGAGCATTTTGAGTTCCTCACTTCACTCCTATATTGGCGAGTGCATGCTTGTGGGAACCGGTTGTTAAATCTTGGTGGGTAGAGCGCTGTGACTTACTACACCGAGTTTCATACTTAGAAGGGCAGAACTACTCTGAAAGATAGTGTTTCGTACATGCCTTAATCGATAAGTGTTTTATATTTCTGCAGTTCTTGTTTAAATTTTTAATTTACACAGTAGCATCTACACTGTTTTTCCAAACACATTCAAATTTCAATGCACAAAGCCTTCTTCTACACAATCAGCACATGACATAGATAAAAAAACCACTTAAGTGACACTAAAATTCTTGGTTTTTGGAATCAAATTTGCTAACACAAACTCTAGGACCTAATGAAACTAACACTTCAATTTTTCTTTCCTTATTCATCTAAATTTTCACATCAACAAAACAAAACCTAATTTAGCGCTTTTACCTATTTCAATTATGCTGCCATGATGATATTCTAGGACCCCACTCTTTTCACCTCACTATTCTTCCAAAACAAAACCAAAAAAAATAAAAATAAAAAATGTTTTGCTAATTCTCTTTCTCTATCTTTACATGTCTAGACCTTTGGGCTTACTATTCCCTGATCTCAGTAAAATTGTTGCACACTTGAGCACGTAATCAACGGGTAAAAATGAGTACCTTCCGCTTCATAAAGTGTAGGTCCTAGAACCAACTAAGCTACCCCTTGAAGTTGTCTTAGCAATTTTCTCATGTACTTTTAAGTAAAAAATCTGGTATTCAAGCTCATGGAAGTAGAAAAACTTATATGTAATGATAATATCATGTCATTTGTATTACAAACCAATTAGAATGGTGTAAAGTAGGAATGTCAATCTGACATTTCCATTTTTTTTTTTTTTTTTGGTTTTTAGTAGTGCTTTGTCACTCACCTAAATCATCCTCCTTTCGTCACCCACCAGTCGCGACAATTTTTTTTCTATTCCCATACTAGACTTGACATGACAGCTTTCACAAATCTATTTTTGCCACAAATGTTGGGTGGTAAAAGATGGGTGATTTAAGTGGATGAAGTAATATATATATATAGTGAGAAAGTGATCAAATATCCTCACTTTACTCTATTCTTCTCGACTTGTGATACAAATGATGTGGCATTAACTTTACACACAGGTTCTTCTTGTTGGCCTAGAGTGCAAGGGTTGTAGGACTATGTTAATATCATGCCAATTGAGACTAGTTAAACTGTGGTGTTTTGCTATCCTTTAAAAGATTTGAGGGCACCTTTACTAAAGTCAATTGGTTTTTAGGTAAAATGGTTAGCACTCGATCTCACAATTAGTATCAGAGTAAGGTGACAGGTTCAAATCTTCGGGAAGGCATGACATGTGTTGAGGGGGTGATTGTTAGCCTAGACTACAAGGATTGCAGGGCTAAGGTTAACATCATGCTGGTTGAGACTACTCAAATCGTGGTGCTTGACTACTGCTATGCTTTTCTTTAAAAGATTTGAGAATGCCTTTCGTGATGCCAACTGATTTTAGGAGAACTATCGAGTTGTGATTGGTTGATGTCATGCATGCTTGTGTAGGGTCTATGGTGTATGCATGACATGCATCAATCACAATGTGACGGTTTGACTAATGTGATTGTTCTATATATGGTTGCAATTGTACTTAGCATTATTTTTAGTGCCTGTTTGGATTGGATTCCAAAAGGCCCAAAATCTATTCCATGGCCCATAATCTATTTAGGGCCTGTTTGGGTATGGTTTTTCACAATCTATTTTGATCACCAGAAGTGATTTTAGTGGATTTTGGAAGAAGCTGGGGTAGGGAAGCTTTTAGCAGAAGTTGACCGGGAATCAGTTTTGCCATTTAATGAAACTTCACAATTTCCAGCCTTACCCCTACGTTTTAACACAAGAATAAGACAATACCAACCATATCCTCAACCCTAACGTTAAGCTTCTCTCTCAGCATACCGATTTGAGAGCTTCTCACATATTCCAGCCTTTGCCTCACCCATCACCGAAGCATTCCGATCTCGCAAGCACCAGCACCAGCACCAGCTGATCTCTCAAGCTTCTCTCTCAGCACCAGCCGATCTCTCTCTCAGCACCAGCCGATATTTGTGTACTAGAAGTTCGAGCTGGAAATAGGACAAGCACTCATTTTAACACTTTTGGGTGGAAAAATGTGGTTAATAAATTTAATCAAGCGACAAAAAGAAATTATAATCGCTTGCAATTAAAAAACCACTTGGATAGTACGAAAAGGGAGTGGCAGCTATGGGAATCATTAGTGGGTGATGAGACTGGACTAGGGTGGGACGCTAGTAGACAAACGGTTGACGCGATAGATGACTGGTGGGAGAAGAAAATACAAGTATGTAGTCATAGATTTATTTGTTTATTTTTTTTTTAATTACAATAATAATGTACTTCTCTAATGAATAAAGTTAAATATACAGAAATTTCCAAATGTGGCAAAATTTCGTGTGAAGGGATTGGACCATGCTTTTAAGCTGGATGAACTATTTCGGGATGTCACTGCCACTAGAGCAAGGGCTTGGGCACCTACCTCAGGACAAATGCCCCGTTTATATGGACAATCTAGTGTGGCTGTAGATGAAGTTAGTGAAGAGGATAGTGATGATTGTGAGGGAGATAATGTTGAGAACATTACTACACAGGAGAATGTGTCTATTGATATGGATACTAATGTTAGGAAGACAATAGACCAGAGGGGTGGAAACCCAAAAAAGAAAGCAAAAAAGGTAACTGCAGCAACAAAAATGTGTAAACAAATCGATCGAATCTGTGATGTGGTTGAGACAAGAAGTTCTGCTTCTTCTTATCTACGCTTAGATAAACCTGGATGCAGCATTGATGAGGTTATGGAATTACTTGGTGGAATCCCTGAATGCCCACCATTGAGTGAACTTTACATGGCCAGGACCCGCTTATTCTTGAAACGGGAGAATAGAGAGATGTTTACTGCCTTGTCGAATCCTATTGTAAAGGTTGCCTGGCTGAAATTTATGTTACCTACCCTTTGATGTGTTGTCATGTTTGGATTCATGAACTTAAGTTTGTAACTTAATGTGGATCATGGCTCTTCTTTGTGTTGTCACGTTTGGATTTATGAACTTATGTTTTTATGTGAGGATTTTTTATATGAATGGTGTATTTTATTTTTACTTCTTATTAGTGTTAATGTACTTTTCATTAATGTTTGTGGGAAATTTAGATATGATTAATTATGTTTAATTTTTGTGTCTAATGTTTTGTTATACCATGTGTATTATATTTTACAGCTATATGATGGATGATGATATTACAGAAGAGATGTTTATTGAACATGTAGTAGAACAAATGGAAAGCACTAATAGGGACATTAATGCACTTGCTCTTCTGGGTATACAAGCAACCGCCTATTCCAACACTTTTATTGTAAAAGAACCATGTAGGAACTCTCCTCACACAGGATGGAAGTTTATGATGGAGATACTTGGTGGACATGAGAAACGATGCCATGAAATGTTTCGTATGGAGAAACATGTGTTTCGTGAACTATGCGACACACTAAAAGGTTATGGATTGAAATCCACTCGGGGTATACCTGTGGAAGAGGCAGTTGGTATGTTTTTGATGACTTTAGGGCATGGTATTGGAAACCGAATGATTCAAGAACGGTTCCAACACTCGGGTGAAACAGTGAGTAGGCAATTTTCGAATGTGTTAAATTACATGTCTACATTTACCATGGAGATGATAAAGCCACATGACAACTATAATGAAGTGCCAAATCACATTCGACAAAATCCCAAGTATCACCCATATTTTAGGGTAATGATACATGAGATTTCATTTTTATTGTGAACTTATTTATTTATATATATATATATATGTATTTGAATATTATATATCTTTTACAATGGTAGGATTGCATTGGTGCCATAGATGGGACTCATGTTCGAGCCTCGCTCCCAGTGGATGGGCAAATTCCATATATTGGTAGGAAAGGTTACCCCACTCAAAATATAATGGCAGCATGTGACTTTGACATGCTGTTTACATTTGTGTGGCCTGGATGGGAGGGTTGTGCCCATGACACGCGCATATTCTTAAATGCGTTGCGGGACCCAGATTTAAAGTTCCCGCACCCCCCTGCGATAGAGCGAACTTTTGGTGTATAGAAGGCGCGATGGGCAATCCCAGAACGAATTCACAGTTATGAATTTGATAAGCAAGTAACCATTGTTGCTGCCTCAATGGCACTCCACAACTTTATAAGGAAGAAGGCCATTGCTGATATAGAATTTCAACAATATGATGAAAATGAAGATTACTTGCCTACTTCGGGTGATGGCAATGAGTCAGAATATCGTCTAACAATTGATGATAGTGAAATGGGAATAATTCGTGATAAGATTACTTTAGAACTTATTGGTAGATAGATTCTACATTGTATTATTAACATTTAAAATTATGAAATGAGAGCCGATGTAAAAAGTATGCATTTGTTCTTATGGGTGATGATGATAAGAGAAGTGCTTGTTAATATATATATATATATATATAAACTATATGGGGAGTACAAAATTTTATGTTCAAGTATTTTATTGTATTCAATTCATATGCCCTCTAAAAAAAAAAAAATGAAATTTTAGTAAAATCACTTTGGTGGATGTCAAACCAACAAAAACACTACTTCTAAGGGTAATATTGTCATTTCAGGGTTAAAATCACTTCAGCAGCAACTCTTGCCAAACAGCAAAATCAATTTTGAAATTAATTCCCAAACACTAGGAGGATTCTCTTCTGCTACTAGTAGCTTCTGATTCTCTTCTTGATTCTCTTCTGATTCTGATTAACATCAGAAGTTGCAGCTATCCCAAACAGGCACTTAGAGTGTTAGGGCCTATTTGGAAAGTTTAAAAATTGTACTAAATTAGGTCAATTCCTTAATTATTATAAATAAACTCATTCACAGCTGATTATGTTTTCAATTGAAAGCTAAATAGATTAGTTAGAAAAAAACGACTCTCTAAATTGTGTGAGATCAAAATTGGGCCAAATTTTCATGTTTGCTATCTTACTTCCATGAAATTAAAAAAGAAAAAAAAAACAGAAAAAAACACCCAAAACCCCAATAAATAGGGCTTTTTGCAGGTTCTGTCCTCGCTCCAAAACTCTGTTTAGGGTGAAGACAGTTGAAGCAAATGGCATACACACTCATGAAATCCCTCAGAAAATCAGTCTCGCCTTGCGCATATATTTCTTCATCATCTTTGCTACAAGTCTCTTACCGTTCATACGCTAAGACAACTTCTTCTTCGTCGCAAGAGAGAGTGGTAGTTCCAGAAGCAGAGCCAGGGAGATTAGGGGACGACGACGACGTCGTTCCGACTTCGGGGATCAGTAGGCCGCTCTCTGAGATCCTCAAAGAACTCAACAAGAGAGTTCCTGATTCCCTCGTCAGAGCACGCATGGAAGATGGGTTTTCCATCAAATACGTTCCCTGGTATCAAAACTCTCTCCTTGCACCGTTTTACCCGTTTGCTTCCTGAGATTTTTTATTTTTTATTTTGCTTACTTTAATCTTCAAACATTTTCTTCGCAACCAAACAGAGGGTAAAGTTTTGATTATTGTATATATGTTTGTTATTTTGGACCCGAGACAACTATTTGGCCGAAATTTAGTGGCCTTTTCTTTCAGCTGATCAAAAGCACCGGCTCTAAATGTATCAGCACAAACTAAAGCTAAGATATCCATCATCATATTTTATTTATTTTTAATTTATTATTATTATTATTATTATTTTTTGCAGGCATATTGTGAATCGGATTATGAACTTGCATGCTCCAGGTAATGCTATAAATCATTGTCTCATTTCCTACGATTCTAATTTTGATTTGGCATTTTCAAATCTATAAAAGCTCTCAAAAACGGTTCATATGCTCCACCTATTGTAGAATGGTCTGGTGAAGTTCGAAGCATCACCTATTCGGCTGATGGAACGTCTGTGTCTGTTGTATACCGTGTAACACTCTATGGGACTGATGCAGAGGTAATCATTTTACTTTATGCTTCATATTAAGGCCACGCCGCCAGGGCTTGATGATCCTTGCAAGTTATAACTTTATGCTTAATTAATAATTATTTTATTTTCTTATCTTTGCGCGGCCTGGCAGAGGCTAAATATTGCCTTTATAGTGCCACCCCCTAGTTGTTTAAGAGAACTAGACACACCATGGCACTCGGTCATTAGCAGCAACTATGTTTTAGATTCCAATTTTGCAGACATGGATTTATGTTGTCGTCCATGGAAAATCATGTTGCAATTTCTTGTTTTTCTCGCTAGATATAGCGTGGGTAACAAGTCTGACATTCATCTATTGGAGTGGAAATAATTTCTTCAATGAGACATATCGTTGATTTGGAGTTTGGATGTGCCTCTTAATGTCAGCTTTTTCTTGGTTGGTTGTGCATAAGAGGGTGAGTAACAACAACTTTCTTTGAACTAATGGCCTTATAAAGCATTACCCCCTCTTATATGTATTTTGTGCCAAGAACAATGTTTAGACAACTGACCATTTTGTCTTAGGGTGGATGGGTTAGGTTATTGTGCAAATTCAATTGTGAAAAGAAATTTTGACAAAGGTTTCAGTTGGAGATCATGGTAAAATCCTGAGGAGGTGAGCTTTTTAGAGGTGATTATTTAGTTGATATGAAAATTTCAGATTCTTTGAACAGAAATTTAGCCCCTTGTAATCCATTTGGGAAAGAATACATATCAACTCCTATTGTTGGACTTCCATGTGTCTTGTATTAAAGGCATCCCTTTCACTCTCTTGCCAAGGGACCAGACGTCAATCTTAAAATTTCACTTTAATGTGCCCCCCCCCCCCCCCCCCCCCCCCTCATCCGCCTAAAAAAAAAAAAAAAAAATCTAGATGGACCATCAACTTATGGAAGTGATAAAAAAACTGATTTTGATCCGTCCTTGCTTCACATTTTGGATGTATCTTCAGGGATCACATGGGCTAAGATCTTTGTCTTTTCCAAGACGACTAGTTGGGAAGATATCATTGAGGCACATATTTTGTTGGAGAATTAGTCATTGTTAAGTGTTTTCAGATGTGAGGAATCAATACCATGGGATCTCACCACAAGCTTCCATTAGAATTAGGATCTAGGTGATATTTCATTAAGTTTCTTATCTGGTTAGGATTTGAATTTGTCTCCTTTCCGTATTAAAATGATTGTCATCTTATACATACCCTGCTCTTAAGGTTTATTGTATCAACATACATCTCTATTGCATAAAATCCATGTTATTTCAAATTCATTTGGGTTTCTCCTTCCACTTTGAGGGAGGCTTCTCAAATTGCTTTCTGGCATCATGATTGAGGTGACTTTTCTACTTTAATAGATGGGTAATAGGTGACTCTTTGGGCCTTTGGAGATATGCTCACCCTTTAAGGAAGATTTTCATTAGTTTTGCCTCTTTTAATGCGAACTACTCTTGAATGCCACTCTTATGTGGTTGAGAAGTTGATTTCTTTGCCTATTGTGGAGTTAGCACCATGGAAAGCTCAGTGGTCACTTTAACCCTCCTTGAGACTGATGCTTTCATCTCTCTATATTTTTCTGGCCTTTTATCAAGGCATATTCTTAAGAGCACTATAGGTATCTTTTTATTTTTATTTTTATTTATTTTTTTTAAATCTCTTGTTTATTTTCTCTAGTAACTTGTTAACAAAAAAAATTAATGAATCAATGCCATGGTATTATATATTGTTGTTATAGTGTTATTCTTTCTTTGCTTGTTATTCTTCTTTAGTATGAGAGTATAATTATAATCTAATTTAATATTCTCTTATATATAATAATATGTTATGATGAGAGATTTGTATGATCTCTCAACCCTTTTGATGGGGATAGTAGACACATGGTTGAACAAGGTGGTTTAATTCGGCCTTTTAACTTGAAGACTAAGGCTTTAGCATATTTATTTTTGGCATATTTATTTTTAAGAATAATTAAATTATTGCCTTCTAAATTCCTAGACTTTAGGGTTAAGTTTTACCTTATTTGATGTAATTGGGACCTATATATAGGCTCCAATAACTCTTTAATTTTCAGCTTATGATGAATTAAAATTTGGATTTTTCCAAGGTTTGGTGCCGACTCCAAACACCTTCTAGGTGACGACTCCTAGGGTTCAGCTTCTTTTTCTACTTCTTTATCTCTTTTACATGTTTTGAGGTTGTCTTGCATTAGCTTTGGTATCAGAGCAAACTGCGACTCCGTGCATCTCCGTAAAGCACTTGATCTCTTCTGTTAAATATTTTCTTGAGCCATCACTGCCGCAAGATGCCATCATGGAGACACCAAATTGAACAAACCCACCATCATCGAATCACTTCTGCCATTGTCACGAGCAAGCCATGCCCTTCCACTGTTGCAACTCAACACCCCTTCATCCTCTGCCGTCGATCCTTCCATGCCCATAACCCCAATCCATTTTCGTGCAAAAAAAAAAGGTCACACACCAGTAGCAACCACACCAATTTCGCACAAACAACCCTTATCTCCTGTGAACCCCAAAAAGTGCCCACATTGGAAACCAAAAAAAGAGTCGTCACCTCATTTTTTAAAAGGAAATAAGGAAAACCCTAAAATGTTTTATTTTCCAAAATAAGTGACTCCATGTTTAAAAATGGAAAGGCAAAAGATCTTTTAAAAACCAAAGATTGTGAATTCGGAGGCTAAGTTACGATATGGGAAGGTTCTAAGTAAAGCCTATAAGCATCCATATTGCCCTAATCGGTCTCTTAATTTAATTGGGCTAAATCAAAGTCTCACAGACACAAAAATCAACATTTATCATCATAAGACCGCATGCATATCATAAATCCATTCACATAAGCAAATAAATAAAAAAGAAAGAGAAAGAAAGAAACCTAGGATGTATCCTAGGTTAGACTTGAACATCAAAGAGCGCCTACGTACCTTGTATTGAACGTAAAAGGATCAAAGTCCACGTAGTTCGTTAAGAATAGGGTTATAACCTAATAATGACTTATGGTAAACCCTAAGTTTCTATTCAAGAAAATATGGGAAGTTTCCAAAGATAAATGATTTTAAAAAATAGACTTTAGAAAATATATATGGGATTTCAATGAAAGATGGAAACTTTTTAGAAAAGGATTTTTTTTTTTTTTTGAGGAAGGAAAACGTAAAAGATTTTCCATATCTCTTTATTAGGAAATAATCCAAGGAGGGAGAAGGGAAAGAATAAGGAAGAAAAAAGGTACTTTCCATACCTACTTACCATTTGCAATATTCTCTAAGCGATAGCCAAAAATGCCAAATAACCACCCTTTTTTCAATAGGACAATTACTATGCTCACAAGCCCCCTTACATGTGCTAAAAACAATATCATAATAACAATAGAGAAATCTGGATAGAAACTATTAAGGCACTAAATCATCCCAATAATCATGCCAAAGATAAAAATCATGGAACAATGAAACCCTGATATGTTCCTACATGCAATGACCTAGCCTACATGCATAAGAAGCGAGAAAAACATGTAAAAGACTCTTATACTATCATGAAAACATAATGTGACAACTAAAAATATGCAAAAAATGAACTAAAAGAGAAAACTCTATGCAAAAAAAAACCCTAAACATGAATAAAAAGGATAATTATCCTTAGAAAGGATAACTTCTCCAAAACCCTAGAACATCCACTATATGAATGCAAATCCTAACATAATTCTACCATGAATGACATATATTAATTGACTATGATGAAGGAAAGCTCAAATAATTAAACTAGACATGCTACATGCAACATTTATAACTTAATAAGGATGATGCACTAAACCTTAAACTAAGGACCACGCACACTAACCCATGAATAAACTCTAAAACATGCATATTAATCCATGAACAATCTCAATAATATGCATATGATATCATGAAAGCATCAAACTTTAATAATAATCATAACAATAGCATGCATTAGAACTTAAATAAGAGAGAAACCCTAATTTTTCCAGATTTTAGGGTTGTGAGCTTTACCTCTTGTACAACTTCTTCTTGATGTAGAGAGCTCTTCCTCTTCCTTTCCTAGGGTTAGTGGAACCTTCCTTGTACTTCTCTCTCTCACAGAAAACTCTCTCTTTTAGGGTTTAGGTCCCTAGTGCCCAAGTTGCCTCCCTTAGGGCTGAACGTAGCTAGGTATTTATAGGAATCAGCTCTCCTAAATCAATGGCCAAGATTAAAACCCTAAATAATAATTCAAGGGCTATTAGAGACTCTCTTAGGGTTCAAGACACTCAAACCTACCAAAAAAAAATTAGAAAGAAAGACTTGCGGAGGCAGACAAATAAGTCAAAAATGGAAGAAAATCGCAAAAACCCTAAAAAATGGCGGAATGCCTCGGGTGACCACCTGGCCTTGGGCAGCTAGCCTCCCGAGCTTGGGCGGTCACTGAAGGGCTCTGTCAGCAAATGTCATTTTTGCACTCCTTCGCCTTCTAAAATTGTTTCGGGGTCAAACGAAGTCCGATTTTGACGAAATGAAAGCCAAAACGACCATGCTTTGAAAAGGAACACATTTTTAAACATTTTAGGATAAAAATCCTTAACCATGGGTGCATGATAGGTTTTACAAAGGCGGCTAACTGCTATGCACCACCATCGCAAAGCTTAGGTATGCACATAGGGTTGCACCGAATGCTTTTCAATTCAAAATTCAACCTTCTAAAACATATTTTGGAATGAAATTAAGACTAATTAAAGTCTAATGGGGGAGAATTAAGTGAAAATTATGAGTCGGCTTGAGCGATCCAAGATAGGGTCTTTTAGCCAACTTGAACCATTATGAGCCAAATTAATCCTAAATCATCAATTCATTAAATTGAACCTATAAATACCTCCTATGTATCAATATGAACTCCAATTGACAACTTGGAGATCATTTCAAGGTCAAATAGAAAAGATACGATCTAAAAGACAATAATGCCCTTCAAGTCACAAAATCTTTAATTGACTATTGAGATCAACTCCAAATTGAACCAAAATTCATGCACATCATCCTTAAGATCCTAAAAACTCAATGCAAAAGACTAGACTCGAAAATGAAACAAAAAGTTACATGAAATGACGACCTCTAACTAGGGTGACAAGAATGGGGTGTGACACCTCCAGCCATAGCCGTCCAGTCCTCACCGTCGAGCCGTTGCCATCTAAACATTGCCGTTAGACCATTATCATCAAGCCACCGTTGGCCATCGCTGTCACGGCCCCACTGCCTCTCTCCCCCATTTGCATCATGAGCCTTTGAGACACATCAGAGGTATTTGGGATTTAAATGTTTGGAGATCTGGACTCTTTGGTTATAGGGCTGAGTTATTCCAGTTTGGGTCAAGGACTAGATTATTCTTATTTAGGCATTGTTTTGGACTATTATTGGCTTGGTTTCAAGATTATTTGGTTGCCAATTGAGGATTGGATCTCCTTATCTCAGATAAGTTTATTCCGCTTGTGGATTAATTATTATGCTTTGGATTTTATTCGAAAGAAGCTATCCTAATTGCGGTTAGCCCTATTTTGATGCTTATTTAAGCTATTCTGATTGTGGATTAAAGCTATTTTGTTTCTGATTGGCCTTGAATTATCTTTCTATTTCTATCATGGAATCACCACCATGGGAGATTCTGCTTAAGCTCATGCAAGACCTGTCTACTGAAGTTAGATAAAATAATGCAAGGTTAGAAAGGTTAAATACAAGGTTATAATAACTTGATTTGAAGCTCAGCAAGAAGAAAAGCCTAACTCATCAAATTCGGCCTCATGAAGTGCCTGTCTGTGTTGAGCTTATGCCTATAGTTGAATATTCATGTGCTACAAATATTATTTCTTCAGAGACTCAGGAAGGATTAATCGAATCTATGGTACAAGAAACTGTTCCATTCTCTGAAGAATTTCAACTGGTTACAGAAGATTTGAGCATGGATCTTGCACCTATTATAGATAATTTGGGTGTTGAAGAAATTGTTGTGCAAGAATCTCTGAGGAGACCAACTTGTCAGAATTTGTGGCTTGTCCATCTAATTTGCTCGAGATCCCGATCATAGATTTTCTTGGTGTTGATAGTTTTGAGATGCAGTGACTCTTATTTGATCGCATTCTTTGACAAATTAAGGACTATATGTCAGGTTGCACACTTTGAGGCTACTATTTTTCACCAAGTTTTGAAGTGGCTAATTTATTCTAAGTGTTTGTTTCGCTTGGAAGGTTGCCTTCAATATCACCACTCAAATTCAAAATCGAGGTCGAGTTTCTCCCACCCCAAGAGAGTTGATGGGGATAGCATACACATAGTTCAACAGGATGGTCTAATTCGGCCTATTAACTTGAAGACCAAGGCTTTAGCATATTTATTATAGGCATATTTATTTTTAAGAATAATTAAATGATTGCCTTTTAAATTCCTAGACTTTAGGGTTAAGTTTTACCTTATTTCATGTCATTGGGACCTATATAGGCTCCAATAAGTCTTTAATTTTTTGCTTATGATGAATTAAAATTTGGATTTTTCAAAGGTTTGGTGCCGATTCCAAACACCCTCTAGGTGCCAACTCCTAGGGTTCAGCTTCTTTTCAAGCTTCTTTCTCTACTTCTTTCTCTCTTTTACATGTTTTGAGGTTGTCCTGCATCACCTTTCCTAATCTCTGTTTACCTTTCTTTATATACTTTTCTGCGTAACCATTGATCTAGCCATAACCCTAGTTTTAACTTGGGATCAGTCTATCAGAGCACACATCAATCCCATCTTAGAAGCCCTAGAAGACTTCATACCAGTAGCACCATGTTTCAAGGTAATCTCCATGTGCTAAATTGTTAGAAGAATGGAAGATAACATCAGCACTTGTACGGGCCTTAGAATCTGGCAACTTCATGGTTCGAGTCCTTTCTCTCTTGGATATTACCATGATTTTTCCCAAACTTTTTGCAGCCATCTTGAGTGAGTTTTTGATTTTCCTATTATTGACCTATTTGTTTGATCTGCTCAATGGACCACCATCCCTATTGATTGTTGCTTCGAATCATCTCTACAAGAGCCTATTTGATCCTAAGAGGCTTTGGTTGGAGTCTTTTTGAAGGTTTAGTGAAGTTTTATGCTACCTCGTGGGTTTGAGAGGCACAACTGTCTTGTGGTGTAGCCAGGCGGCTCGTCTCTGTTCTACTTCCTTATTCTTGTTTCCTTTAATTTATTTGTATTTTTGTGATGATTCTAGTGCTTTTGAAGTGTTGTTTGTCTTTTTGTGAGTTGGAGTCTTACCATCATTGAAAGTCATGACCTTGTGTTAAGAAATTTATTTTTATTTATTTATTTTTCTCCTAGTTTAGTGAAGTTTAACCATAGTTGGTCTTTTTTTGGAAGACAGGCTGGAGTTTGAATAGTGTTGTTGTCTTTTGATTACTTTAGTTGAAGTCTTGAAGATGACAGAGGAAAAGTTCATTGTTATGTGATGTAGGACGAATTGGGGAGAAATCAAAAGGTTGAAGGGTTGTAGGCTTTGTAGATGGTCTAGAGTGGGATTTGGGTAAGAATTTGTGTTCCATGGACTCAGCTATTTACCCCAAGGTACCCGTGTCGACATGACACAAAATGGGTACGGGTATGGGATCTGTGTCGGATACCTCACCTGAAAATCGGACATGGCTACTAGGAGAACAAGAAGAAGACGATAAAGAAGGAAGAGGAGGACAGTTGTAGCAGTGTCGAGGGGGAAGAAGGAAAGAAAAAAAAAAGAAGAAAAAAAGAAGAAGAAGAGAGAATGTAGTAGCAGAAGGAGAAGAAGCGAAGAAGCAGAAGGAGAAGGAAAAGGAGAGGAGGAAGAAGAAGAAGAAGAAGAAGTAGACGTAGCAGCAACATCGTAGAAAGTTGGAAGAAGGGGGAAGAAGGAAAGAAAAAAAGAAAAGAAAAGAAGAGAGAGAGAGAGAGAGAGAGAGAGAGAGAGAGAGAGAGAACGTACCTTGTGGTTTGTGCTGGCCAGACATTCCCCACTCACTAACTTTTTTTATCTTTTTTACTTTTCAATGTAATCCTTTTCTTTCTTTTACTCTTAAAAAACCAAAGTTTGAATTTCATATTTGACCCACTAAATCTAATTATTATGAATATGTTCCCACATATCAAAATTTTACAAAAATGCCACTCATCATATTTACCTTATTTAAAATATTAATAAATACACACACACACACACACATGTATCCCTGTACCCGTATCCCATTTTTGGACCCTTTTTGGCCGAGTTCCCGTATCCTAAATTTAAAAATTGGACGAGTTTGACTTCTAGATACACACCCGCACCCGATAGCAGTACCCGTATCCGTGTAACATAGGTAAGAATTGTAGGTTGTATGCTGCTAGAACTTTAAGAAGCTGTTGGAATTTCTGGAGAGCAGTGAGTTCAAGGCTTTGTGGTGGTTTTTGAAGACTTGGGGTGTTAGGATGAAGGATTGATGGTTGGAGAAGGGTGTGTTGGGTTAAAATGCTTTCTGGAAATTATAGAGAAAGGAAGAAAAGGAAAGATAACCACTAGCCTCACACCAGTAGGGTCCTTGGAATCATTCCTAGTGAGAAGAAGGCATCACATCTCCTTAAGGATTGAGAGAAAACTCACGACCAATAGCAATTGTAGTAAATATCATTCATTGATTAAAAATATGCTATTACATGCCTCTTTATAAAGGGCTAAAAGCAAAAGAAACTTCTAAAACAAGCTAGCTTCCAAAACAAGCCAACTTGGAGACCAAGTAAGCTTTCAAGAGAAGCTAGGGGATTTGGACCAAGTGGACTTGGACTACACCAAAAAGGACCCAACTAACTGACCTAAATAGAAAGCCCAAAAAGTATAGCCCATACATGCCCCCAACTTAACTAAACCCAATTATGCAAGGCTCCAAGTGGGGCCCACATCATCTAACATGTGCCAAATCAAGGCTTAGGCCTTAGAACCCTCCTTCCCACGCCTTTTATACACTTTTACAGGTTGTTATCACTGATCTCCATCATTATGTATGGAGAGAAACCACCATAGATTATTAAGGGTGATGATTTGCCTAAATCTATTACTTTGAAGAAGTTGAATGGGGTGAATTATCTTGCTTGGGCATATGCTGTTAATATTTTGCAGAAGTTGAAATATTTGACTGATAATCCTCCTAATTCAGTTATTTGACTTATGAGGATTGGATGTGTGAGGACTCTGTTGTTATGGGGTGGTTGTGGCATATTATGGAACCCCACAGCACTACTAAGGTTGAAGATTGTGATTCCTCTAGGAAGATTTGGGATTTGATTGCATATTCCTTTTCTTATCAAAGTAATGCCTCACATATTTATGAAAATTTTTTTCCACAAAACAATTTGGGAAGCCATTGGCTGAGTACTATAGTTCTTCAAAAACTTGGGGGATCAATTATTGCAGTAACAACCTTTTCCTATAGATTTGGAGCAACAAAAGCATCATTGGGATGAGTTTATGACCTTAGCTATGACTACTAATGCTTACTCCGGGTTGTTGTGCTCTTCCTTGGGACAACATTCTATTGTGACTAGCTTGCCTCCTACTTCGTTAGAGTCTACTACCCTAGTTTCAAGTAGTGGGGGCCATAGTGGTTCTCGTGGTGGTTTTCGTGGTAGCCGTCGATGCCGTATTTTTTTTGGGTGGTTCTTGTGGTTGTGGTTATTCTAGTGAACGTAGAAATAGGAAGTGTAATTATTGTGGGGGTATCAACCATGTTGAACTGTATTGTTTTAAAAAATATGGTTAGCAGAATTATGTGAACCAATTTAGTGATGGTATTGCACAGCTATAGCCACAATCACAGCTTACCTCCATTAGGTCTGTAGCTTCTAGTTTTGGTTCTCGTGATGCACTTAGTACTCAACTTGGCAAGCTTGGAGTCTAATATATGTGCACTACACTTTCGTCTTCCACATATTGGATCATTGATTCTAGTGCTATCATCTTGTTTTTCTAATTTTACACTTATTGAACATAGTATTGTGTTAGCTGATGGCTCTTCTAGGCTTGTTCATGGATAAGGTGTTCTTCATTCCACAACCTCCTCTTTACCTTCAAATCTTTATGGTCCTAATTTTCCTCTTTACTTGATTAAAACTTTACAATGTGAAATTCTTTTTACTCCGCTTATATTTTTGAGGGTCTCAAGACTAAGAAGAAGATTGGTTTGGTGCATGAGAAGGACAAATTATATTTTCTGGATCCCTGCAATTCTTCCCTCAGTCCATTCGCCTTGAATGCAGTATCTCGTCTTCAATGGCATTTTCACTTGGGTCATCATTCTTGGCTAAACTCAATGAAGCAATTCCTTTATTGAATTATGTGTCTAACTTAGAGTGTGAATCATATCAAGTAGGAAATTATCATTGTAGTTATTTTCCCAAGAAAAGTCATCGTTACCGGTTTGAGTCTTTTGATATTATTCACATCAACATTTGGGATCCCTCTCGGACTTCTCCTTTGAATGGATTTCATTATTTTGTTATTTTTGTTGATGATTATTCTTGAATAACAGTTGTTTTCAATGAAAGAGACATATAAGTTGCCTCAAATTATTTCAAAATTCTATAATGAAGTTTTGGATCAATTTAATAAACATATTAAGATTTCTCGATCTTCTTGATTTGATAATGCATTGGAGTACCCTCAAAGTGTTATAAATTCATTTTGTATTGATAGAGGTATTATTCATCAGACTAGCTATGCTCACTTTTCCATGCTAATATGTTTTTGATGATCCACATCTCAGGGTGAGGTGCTGATGAGCACATTGAACTATACATGTGGCTGGGAGCCCTCACAACCCGAGCATAACGATGCAATTATTCTCTACCACTGAGCTAATAGCCTGTCATGCGAGCCTCCCACTAGGGGCTTGCTTTGCCAAAAAGCGAGAGAACCCCCATCATTCTCTTTCCTTTTTCCGCTCCTATGTCGCGAAGCGCGAGGGACATGGGGACACAAAAAAGGGAATCATATCAATTTTTTCCAACCTTGGATAATAAGCTTATGAGCTTAGTCGGTCTTCACGGTCGAGAAACAAAAGAAGAATGCCATCTCCAAGTTTAACTCGGATGTAGCTCACTTCTTTTTGGGTGTGAAGTAGTGTCAAACCAAAATACCAAACAAGCATTAGCTCTACTTGAAAAGGATTCAATCTAGTTGCACCTTCCACTACAGCTACCTCATTACGACTTCACTCTAGTCACTAGGTCCGCTTTATTAGACATTGTTAGTGTAGTGTTGTTCAATATGCAAGTGCCTAAACATTTATAGGGTGATTAGGTTCTTATTGCATTCTATCTTATCAATAGAATGCCTTCAGTGGTTATGAATCATCAATCTCCATTTTCTCTGGTATATCTTGATCGACCCCTTTTTTCCCTTACTCCTCGGGTATTTGGTTATGTGGCATTTGTCCATGTGCTCGACTCAGGTCAAGATAAATTTTCTCCTCAGGCTCGTAAGTGTGTATTCCTCGGATATGTACTTGAAAGGGATATCGTTGTTACAGCCTTGAGTCCCGTTTCTATTTTGTTAACTCTTTGAGTCAACTTCTTTTTTGTCATCTCCGGGTGAGAGTTTGCTTTTTGATGTCATATCTTGTCGTGAGGGGGAGCATTCGACATTCCCTTCCATCCCTTACTTTTCCAATGACTCTCTCCACCAATGGTTCCTTATCTTTATTCTCCTTTGTAGGTATATTGGCGATCTTAGGAAAAACGTGTTGTTTTTTACCCTGCTACTATATCTTCTCGATTTGAGGATCTTGCCTTACCTTCTCCTTCAAGCACTGTTGATTTACCTATTGCTCTATGTCGAGGTAGCATGTACTTATCATCGTATTGCTCATTATTTATCCTATACTCATCCTTCACCTTGTTTGCAATCATTTGCTTGTTCCTTATCTTTTGTTTTTGTTTCCTCCTCCCATAAATAGGTCTTATCTTCTTTTGGATGGAAACAAGCTATGGATAAGGAAATGAGTGCCCTTCACCTTAAACAAATAGTGGGTTGTCATTGGGTTTATATTGTCAAATATCTTCCCAATGGTTCAATTGAGTGCCTTAAAGTGCGACCGGTTTCCAAAGGTTATACACAAACGTGTGGTGTTGACTAGTTGGAGACTTTTTCTCTAGTTGCTTGTCTCAATTCTATTCAAGTCTTGCTTTCACTAGCAATTAGTCATTCTTGGCCTTTGTACCAGCTTGACATCAACAATGCTTTTCGTCATGGTGATCTTCAGTAGGAGGTGTATATGGATCAGCATCCTAGGTATCTTGTTCCTAGTCGTAAGAATCTTGTTGGTTGATTGAAAATGACATTGTATGGTCTGAAACAGTCACCTCAAGCCTGGTTTGATCGGTTTAGTGCCGTCATTCTTGATTATGGGTTTCAGCTTTCTATTTCTAACCATTCAATATTTGTTTGTCACTCTTTTGCTAACACCTTTGAAGAGGTGTTTGGGTCATCACTTCCATTTGAAAAATTTGGGTGCCCTTTGGTATTTTTTTTGAAATTAGGTTACTCGTTCCTCTGAAGTTATTTTTCTTTCTCAATAGAAATGCTTTCTTGATCTTTTGTTTGAAACAGATCTCTTGGGTTCTTGTCTTGTTGATACTCCCATGGATTTTTGCGAATTGTTTGTTGATGTTGGCCGTTATCACCGGCTGGTTGGGAAGTTGATTGATCTCATTGTTACTTACCCTGATATTACTTATGTCGTTGGTGTCATTAGTTAGTTTATGGATGCTCCTTGTCAACCTCACTTTGATGCAGTGTGTCTGAATCTTGCATTTTTTGAAGGGTGCTCTTGGACGAGGGTTGTTGTATAAGCCCTCTCCTTCTCTAATTGTGACGAGGTTTAGTGATGTTGATTGGTTTGGTAGTCATTCTGATAGACACTCCACCTCTAGTTATTGTACCTTTTTTGGTGGCAACCTTGTTACCTGGCGCAGTAAGAGTTAGATTGTTGTTGCTCATTCTAGTGTAGGGACTGACTAACGTGCTATGGCTCATACTGTGCTTCTGAATTGTTATGGGTTCGCTCTCTTCTTCGTGATTTGGGTGTTGTTGTTCATGTTCATGTGGAAATGTATTTTGACAATCAAGCTAACAATTCTATTTTTTTGTGAGATTTGTTATTGCGGAAGAAGCTTGTAACTCCTTATGTTTGCTTAGACAATCAACTTGGTGTAATCTTTATGAAGCCTTTGGCTCGATCTCCATTTCAGTAGTCCAAGTTGGACATGTTGAGTGGGAGTGTTAAGAGTTATAGTGTTATTTTTCTCTGCTTGTTTTTCTTCTCGAGTATGATGGTATTATTGATATCTGACTTAATACACTCTTATATATAAATGATACATTATGGTGAGAGAATCATGATCTCTCAATCTTTTCCTAGTCTTTGTTTACTTTTCCTTCTCTACTTTTATACTTAAACCATTTATCTATCCCTAACCTAGTTTTAACTTATATGATTCATGACAGCCCTCCAAGGTTAAGATTTAGGATATAACCTGAGTGAAGTCATCATCCATTTAAGTTAATTGATCTAAAACTGTTAAACAGCTAGAAATATGACGAGATGGATCTAGATAAGGAAAAGTCCATAGTTCTATGGTCCTCTTTCACTATCTTTATCTTGTGTTATGAATTTAGCGATCTCCCTAATTCATTGAATGTTCAAACGATGTATTCTACTTAAACCTTAAAAAAAGGGTTGCAATTTCTACTTTGTATATTTTCCCAACCAAATGGATTTGATTGAGTATTGATGGTGGGTAGCGATCTCCTAATACATTGAATGTTCGAACGATGTATTCTCCTCAAACTTAAAAAAGAACTCCAATTTATACTTTGTAGATTCTCCCAATGAAATGGATTAGATTGACTATTGATGGTGGGTCTAAAATGATTTATAATAACGCTTCCAATGCCATTTTGATCCATATTGTTCAATGGAGTAGTGGACATTTACCAAAATAAAGTATTAGAAACTGTTAGTGGAGGAAAGAAAAGCTCTAACAAGACATCAACGTGACATGAAATTTGATACAAGTCTTGGTTTTTATTTTATTTTATTTTATTTTTTGGGGGGTGGGGGTGGGATTGTGTTCACTGTGCATCCAAGTGTCAGATTTGTCATCTTTCCGAAGGTCCCCCCCCCCCCCCCCCCCCCCCCCCCCCCCTCCTCTTCTTTCCCTCTCCTTTTTCTCTTTTTGAAGTATTCAGTGTGAGTACCTACACCCATATCATGTTGTGTTGACCCAAGTATTCCATTGTGAACCAGAGGGTCCATGTAACCTAAAAAAACATCTACAAATAAGACTCCATTTATATGGATATTTCATTTGTAGTACACTCAAAATAAGTTGCTTATAGAAAGAGGAAGTTTGAGGTGTGCTTTAATACAATTTGAATAAATTATTTCAATTAGAAACTCTATATTCTGCTGAATGTTTGGCAGTGACAATCAATTTTAATTACATAAAGAGAGAAGCTATTATGAAGAGTGCCTTTATTGCCTTGCTATGAGATCTCCCTTGAAATACGAATTTTGATTGCATAGAAATGATGCATGCACCATGTCATCATTTTTGGGACCTCAGAAACAATCAATTGGTAGAAAATAAAAGGGGGAATTACAGATTGGTCTGGCTACAGGCAAATAATTACACATCAATACAAATGACTACTAATTTAACTAATAACAAATGACTACTAACTTCATAGTAAATGACTACTAATTTAACTAGGAAGGACTACTAACTGTAATTATTTGCCTGTAGCCGGACTTATTTGTAATTCTTCTAAAAATATAAAAGGTCATTCCAAAAAACACTAGAATTTGATTGCACGCTCCAGTCAAATTTTAATGAATGATGTTAGTCAACTTTGGTATACGGACACTTTAAAATGTGTGCAGCAATTGTGTCAGACACATGTGACATGGGTGTGGGTACTCCTACCAGATACTTCAAATTAGTGAAAAATTTTTGGAAAGTAAAAGAAGCAAATGCCTGGCCACATATTTTCACCTGACACTTGTACCCAATCCATGCAACATAGTGATGTAGATCGTTTAGGGGATAATATCAAGGTTGAGAGGTGGTAAGAAGGCTTGATGAAAGTGTTGGAAATTTGGAAAGAAGCTCCTGGAAATTTTAGACAGCAGCTATTGTAGGTTTTTGTTGCAACTGTTTGAGGGTTTGGGGTGTTGGGAGGAAGGCTTGATGATTGGAGAAAGGTTTGGGTTATAAAAGGGTAAGTTTTTGGTGTAAAATGGTCTACAATAAAGGTTAACTGCTAGCCTCACACTAGTATAGGTTATGGATTAAGGTTAGATTGGTGAAGGGTGTATGGGATTTGAAGTACTTGCTATAAAATTGCAGAGAAAGTGGGAAAGGCAGTAGGTAAGTTGAAGAAATAGGGGAAAAAGAAGAAGAAAGTTAACTGCTAGCTTCACACTAGTAGGGTCTTAGGAATCACTCCTAGTGAGAAGAAGGCATCACACCTCCTCAAGGTTTGAGGGAATACTAAGAACCAATAGCAATTGTTGTAAATGTCTTTCATTAATTCAAAATTATGCTATTACATGACTTTATATAGGCCTCTAAAAGAAAAAAGGCTTCTACACAAGCCAACTTGGAGAGCAAGTAAGCTTCCAAGACAAGTGGACAAGCTAGTGAACTTGGACCAAGTGGACTACACCCGGAAAAAAAAAACAGACCCAACTAAACTGGCCCAAAATTAATAAAAGCCCAAAAATAAACCTTAAACAGGACCCAACTTAGTTAAACAAAATTATTCAAGGCTCCAAGTGGTGTCTACATCATCCAACATGTGCCAAATCAAGGTTTGGGCCTTAGAATCCTTCTTCCATGCCTTTTATACACTTTTAAAGATTCTCCATCTCATAGTAAATCAATATAGTCAAAAGAGAGATCGTGAAGATTTGACTAGCATAGGGTAGGATCCTCATGTGTTTCATTATCCAATGATTAGGCGCATGCATTATGATTTGTGTTGGATTGTAATATATATTCAGAGCTTCTTATCCAAAGAATATGGAGAGCTTAATGGAAGCTTATGGTGAGGAATCTTTATGACAGCCTTTTGCTTAAATAAACTTGAAGAAACTGCAAAAATGAAATAAAAAGGATTCAATTTGGTTTTATCCTTAAGGTTGTGTTTGGTATGTGGGTTTAGGGGATGGAATGGAATGAGTATTCCATGGGTAGGAAAAAGTGGGATGTTTGGTAGGCCTCATGAATGGAATCATTATTCCCTCACAGCTGGCTATTCCATCAAACGATGGAATGAGCATTCCTCCCTTGAGATCAAGGAATGCTCATTCTAGCCACTGCAAGAATTGTGGACCCCACCTCTGATACACATTTGTCATCCTTTTTTCTCTCTCTTTTTTCTGTCTATCTCTTTTCTCTCTCAAAAACCAGAGGGCTCTCCCCCCTTCTCTCTCTGTTTCTCTCTCCTTCTCTAAAAAATCAGAAGACTAGGTCGTCATCGTCGTACCCATCGCCAAGAAGATTTGGGTGGCCGTTATTGTTCTATCGCCGTCGTCGTCCCATCGCCGGTTGCCACGTACAAGCCCACTGCGTACATGGGTCGCCGTCGTCGTCCCACTGCGTACAAGCCCACCATCTTCCTCGGTCCGACGGTTGCCACGTACTGCTTCACCGGCGTCACAAATGGGTATGACGGTGGCCGACACACCTCTCAGATCTACTCCATATGGAGCATGATGTGGGTAAATGGGTATGTGATTTTGAAGATGATGGTGAAAAAAAAAAAATTGTGTTGTGATTGTGGGTAAATGTAGGGATGATGAAGATACGGTTTTTTTTTTTTTTTTTTGGTTCTGCTGCCTGATGATTTTTGTTTTGCTGCAAGAATTTCTGTATATGCTGATTAAAAAAAAAAAAAAAAAAAAAAAGAATTGTGAGTATATCAGTATATGGGTAAAAGATGAGATGATTTATTTTTTGTTTTGTTGCAAGAATTGTGGGTATATGCTGATAAAAAAAAAAAAAGAAAAAAAAAAGAGGGGGATCGTGGGTATATGGGTAAAAGATGATGAAGATGATTGTGAAAGATAATAAAAAATTATTGATTTAATTGATGGTATCATGGAATGAGAATTCCATTCTTTAGTTGCACCAAACAAAGGCGTGGAATAGTAATTGAGAATGACCATAACTTTCATTCCCTTTTCCATTCCATTCCCATCCTCATTCCATTCCCTTTCCATTCCATTCAAGCGTACCAAACGCAGCCTAAAGGTGTTCCATCTGGCTTTGAGAATGTTGTTACTCTAGGGTTAAGAAGCACGGACATGGACATGGACATGGACATGTGACTCAATTGTGACACAACACATACATGTTGACATAGCAAATCTTCGAAATCTAGAATTCAACATGATAGGTACACGAATATAAATATTTTTATATGCATGGTTATATTATACCATGTAATTATACATCATTCAAAACTCATCTCTTTGTATCATTTTTGGAAACCTGAGTTGAGTTCATAGAGAAGATAGGACAAAAAGAAAAAGAAAGAATTAGAGGGAGGTGAGAAGAGAGGTGTCTTGTTGGAGGCGTGTAAGAGTATTGTCGAGTTTGACACTGCTATGGCACCTCCAAGAAAGTGTCTGTGTTGCTTAGTTCTAAGGTAAATAATTCCATTGTTAGTTAGTTTAGAAGGAGGCGAAAAGATAGGTGTCTTGTTGCAGGTGTGTAAGAGGATTGTCGAGTTTAACACTGCTATGGCACCTTCAAGAAAGTCTGTGTTTCTTAGCTCTTAAGGTAAATGATTCCTTTGTTTGTTAGTTTGTTCATTTGTTTTTGTTTTGTTTTGTTTCGTTTCCTGTTGTTGTTGGCATTTTTGTTTGAACGCCTGAATGGGAATTTTAAGTCCATAATTCTGATTGAATGTGAAATTGATAGTTTGTGCATAAGAATTATATATTCCAACAATTTTTATTAATGTTCATGAGTTATTAATGAAGTTCAGGTTGGTATTGAACCTGCCTTTCGAAAGGGATATTGTATCCTAGGCTTACTTAGATATTGTTATTAATACAGAGTGTGGGAAGCGGACTTGGTGAGGTTTTGGCACAGTACTTGGTGTGGGGAAATACCTCTAACCCAACACCTATGCATTTCCCATTTCTAAAACATCATGGAGCACAAAGGTGTATATAGATTCTTTGGAAGTAGAGGGACAATCATGTAGAATAATGAGTTTTATCAGAAGCTTCATTGACTGGGAGGTGGAATTTCTAACACAATAATTTATTTAATTGAACATTTCCAAAATCTCAGGAATTCCTAGGTTGTGTGCTTAGGTTAGGTAATCTCGAAACTTGGAGTAGAATTGGATTGACTCGGAAAATTTTGGTTCACAAAAACTGTTGGTTAAAATTAAGGTTGGGATATAAATGATGCTTGTGTTAGTTGTGGATGAGCTTTTGGAAGAGAATATTTGAATCTATGTTGATTTCAAGGTATTTAATTCAAAGTGGTGTAATGTGGTTTTGATATGGTACACACACACACACACACACACACACACACACACACACATATATATATAGATATATATATATATATATATATATAGATATATATTTGTGAGAATTCACTACACACCTATGCGTTCCTAATTATCAACTGACCCAATGTTGCACATAATATGGACACGGGACATGTATATGCTGACATGGTGGAATATTAAAAACACAAAAGAGACATGATGGACACACAAAAATTATATAGATGTTGCACTATAATTTGGATAGTAGCCATTGTACTACTTCTATTCATTTCAGAATGAAAAACTGTGTTTGGACAGTATCTGCTACATGTCTAGTGCATGCCAACCATCCATCCATCAAGCATCCAAAATCAGTAAATTTATTTTAAATAGTGGACATGCCTAAAGTTTGCGTTCATGTGCTCAAGGATTGTCAGAAAGGTTTGGTGTCTGACCTAGATATAGCTCCTTTATAACTCTCTATGCTACTTAGAATAGAGCATAGTGGTGTTTTGATATCTTGATGCAGGAAGAAGTGTCTTGACAGATGAGATAAAGATACCTTTAATGACTGGGTAGTGGATATCAATGAAATTCAAATGTTGCGTTGAGATTTCATGGATGTCATGTAAATTTATAAGTATGCTTCCATGTAGGTTTAACGATTTGGATCAAAATTTGATTCGCCTTTCAAAATGATTTATTGCTGGATAAAATTAGGAATCCAATATCAATGAGGTTCAGGGTAGTTTTAGTTGTGGACTGAGATTCTACTAGGAATATTCAAAACTAATCACTTCAAGATGAAAGTCTGGTTCAGAAATTTTTAACGAGGTTTAGGGTTGATGTTTGGGGTAAGGGCTCACCTATTGTCCACACATCCATAATTGTATCATATGTGTGATAGTGGAACACAGTGATTTTTTGTCACTGGGATGTTTGGAAAGAGTGCAGTGTCAAGCCACTTGATGAAGAGATTAAGGAGGAACCATGGAAACTGACAGAATGGTAGTTAAACTTTCTAGCTAATATTCTTCTTTAAGGTGAGAACCCATTTTGTCTAGCTTATATCCCTGTTAATTAATTAATTTATTTTTGTTTCTTTTGATGGGTTCTGAAAGTTTAATCGATCTTCCCACCTTTTCTTTTTCCTAGTAGTTTTGAATGTGCAAGAAACAAATATTAACACATGTTCTGAAAGGTGATTGCTTGAGCCAAGGTGTAAATATCTTATGGTTCATGTTTATCCTTCTTTAAAATAGTAATGTGGGAAATATTTAGTCAATGTTCTCTTTGATTGCTGAGAGATGGGTGGGAAGAAAAGGAACCTTCAGCCTCTGAAGTCTGAAAATTGTGAAGTAGGCAGGAATGGAGAGGAAAATGCTTGAAAATGGTTAAGTGAGCCAAGTTTAATTGTATTCCTCACCCTCCTACTTTTCGATATCCAATCCAAGGATTAGGAAAGAATTCCCTCAAAACCAGTCTACTTGCTACTTTTTCTATTTTATCAATTAAAAAGATGAACAGACCAACATAAGAAGATGGAAACTGACTTGAATTGCTGTCCACTTTCATTTTAATGTTCACAAGATTTATAGGGAGTCAACTGGGACTGCTTCAGTAAATGACACAGGTTATGGAGATCCTGTGCAAAAGGCAGAAGCAATGGCGTTTCGTCGAGCTTGTGCACGGTTTGGGCTTGGGCTTCATCTTTATCATGAGGATATGTTGTAGCAAGACAGTAGGCAAGTGTTACAGCAGTCTACTTTGGCTCTTTTTGTTGGGAGGGTCATTCTGATACAACATATTTAGTTGCATGGTAGTGTAAGCTGGTGATTGTTGTATGAAACCATAATTTAAGCCTCAATTTCTGTATTTAAGTTGGCAGAAATAGCAATTGATGACAAGATTGCTGTCTTTTGGTATCCTTTACCCGAATGCAACGTGCTGTCTGCACACATGCATGCACAGACATACACTAGGTGTTAGGATGTGCAATTTTCTTTTGCATGTTGTGAGAAAATATGGTTTTGTTATTTATGCGGTTTTAGAAATGTCTATTATTGAAATGTTCAAGTTGGAAAGAAGGAAATTAAAGGCATTTTGCAGTTTTTTTTACACCTTGGGCTGTAGTGGTTTGTGTTCCTCACCATCCTATTAAAAGTAAGGTTTTTTTCACTGTACTTTGTTTTTTGTTTCTTTAATAATTGCATTATAAGTTCTTTGGTTGAAATTTATGTTCCAAGAGGTGTAGCTAAACATCTTTATTGCTATTGTTATATAAAGCTCATTGATACCAAACATTGTCAACTATGCATGCTCCATTTAATTTTTTTTTTTTTTTAAATATATATATTTTTTTTATTATTAAAAGAGGAGAATTGAAAAAATATCATAGAATACTAAACAAGGGAACAATTAAAAAAACACAATGGGTTTGAACCTGACACTTTCTCACTTTTCTCTCTTGTATGGTAGAGTGATGCCGTTAGGTTACGAGCAAGGGTGGAACCGCATGGACATGGGGTTCAATTGCCTCTTGTTCAACTAAGAAATGTCTCAATCTTCAAGGCACCTGGTGCACATGTGAATTGAGTGTGGGTGTGCTAGAAAAGTTTGTACAATCACTTTTCAAAGTAAGGAATGGCTTAAATAAAGCCAATCAGATCAGGTGACTATGCATGGGTTCAATTGCCTCAACAAAGAGGACTATAAATTCACGAGGAAAAATAAATACAGAGAACTCAACCAGTGGAGAATATAAAAACGCAGCAATTAAAGTGTTTAAAATTTGAATAAGCCACAGCCAATTCATATTACATCCATTGATGATACAGTAATTGAAGAATCAGCTGTTAAAGTTTGTTCAAAAGCAAGCAACAAAGTGTCTCCAGATTTAAGAGTTTAGATGAAATTGAGGCAGAGGAGGGAGAAAGGGAATAGTTATACAAATAGAGGGAGAAAGAGAAGAAGGGGGAGAAAAGGATAAAGATAGAGGAAGAGTTCTACATTCTACAAGGAAGGAGGAGGATAAGTGCTGTAGGAGCATTTTTTGAATCTGTAATGGTTGAGGAACCTCTTCTACGTGTGCCTTGGTCTTCTATTTATAGAGTGCTGCCCATAACTGCTTGCCTTGGGTCCCTTAATGATGTGCCAAGTAATAATCTTTTCCCTTCATTTTGGAAGCAAAGAGACTGCTTTGAAGATTGGACAGCAGCAATTACATTTGTACACCGCAGATTCTCAAACCAATGAAGTGATGCCACGTAAGCATTGTGGATTGTGTTTCCTCTCTTCCTTCACGATTTGTATCCATCCTTGAATTTCTGGAATAAATTTGCACCTACTTTGAATTTGAATCACTACAAAATCTGCTAGATAATGTTCCTATAGAAAGTAACTGCTGAAGGAGTTGAAATATGTTTTCCCTCATTTTAAAAACTGAAATGGGACACTTGTCCCACTTTTATTGGTCCATTTTATTATTCAAACTTATTTGAATCAATTTGGACGCATGGCTATATTTTATTGGCTTTCTTTTGGCAATTTGAAATTGTTTGAATGCTCCCATGTGCCTTGAGAAATAAAACACATGTTTTCTCCATTTTAAATGCTGAATGGAACATGTAGCAAGTTCTAATTGGCTTGCTTTTATAATTTTATAATTTATTTAAACCATTTTGACACACGGTTGAAAACCACAGATCCGTCGTTATCATTTGTAACCGTCTTTCACCCCATTAATTAAGGTCAGGCTTGCCATATGGCTTCATGTTATTGTCTTGTCTTGCAAAACCTCTTCTTTTGCTGCAAATAACACATGGCCACTCCTCATTGGCCAATTATTTTTGGTGGTGAAGATCTTCTATAATCACATTCCAAAGCTTTTTAGGAAATCTATTATCCCAAATATTAACATCATTATAAAAATAACCCAAATTCACAACCATATCAGTTGCTCTATTAACTTATCTATAAACATGTCTCATGACAACTTGCTCGAACCTGGAAAGAACTCTGAATTTCTTGAACAAGATTGGATATGCTCCAATGACACTAATTAGTACCACAAATAGCATTAATTACCATATGAGAGTCTCCTTAAATTTGCAGTCGTCTAATACTTTTTTGAAGTGCTGCCATAATACCATTAATAATAGCAGTACACTCTGCTATCAGAGCTGATGCATTTTCTTGCTTAAATGAAGATGTCACAGAAACTCTCCTTCTATCATCTCTAATCACATATCCTTCCATAGCCTTTTTCCAAATTGGCTTCCTTGATCCATCTAAATTAAGTTTCATCCAATTTGTCGGAAGACTCTCCCATGCAATAGACTTGCAAAAAAAAAAAAAAAAGAATTATGCACACTAAAAGGATTATTATGGTTAGATAAAAGATATTGAATCCCATTCTTATTAATTTCCTTGAAATATTTAGTAGCTGTTTCCAATACAGTAATAGGGTTAGGTTTAAGGTCTTGAAAGATCACTTGATTCCGATGATTCCAAATACACCAACAAACTATATTTGTCACGACCTGAAAAATAGGCCTTGACGTGTCTGTAATAAAATGTGTTTATTGTAAAATTGATGATGATTTACAAATAAATTTATAAATTTAAAGAAATATTTTTAGTAAAAATTTGGCATGACCCCTTTTGAAAATACGACATACCAAGTTATCGACTTTTATAAAACCTGTGCAATTTAAACAATAGTATAATTCCATCCACAGAAATAATCATAAATTTGACTGACAATAGTATTCCATAGAATTCTATCATCAATACACACAATAATAAAATATATTCGAGCTGTTTAGATATTGCACAGACCATAAAATATAAAACGCTAAAATTTGCATAACATCCGCAATGCAATGCCTCATGCTAACCTGGATGTGATGCCTCTTCATAAGAGTCATTGTTACTTTGCTCAAAATTTATGAAATAGTTTTAAAATGGGGTGTGAGTAAAATTCAGTAGGTTATATTTTTCAAAGATGTATATCAAGGTTTTAAAATGATTTTGTACATTTAGAAATGAAATAGTTGGAATCGCATTAAAGAATTTAAAATAAAGGGGAGCATGTAATTAACCATTTCATCGACCATCATATATGGTAATCTATAGCATCAGTATTTCAAACTGATAATTCTCTCCAGGTCATGTGGGGCCTTACACGCAGAATAAGAGGAAACACGTCAAGACATCCCTACTTAGGACCGCAATAACTTCAAGATGAAACACGACGAGATATCCCTACTTGAGACCATAGTAACCCCACTTCGCGTCTACATCAAGTAGCCTAGAACCAAAGGATAGGAAGACACGGCATGATGTCCTTTTTCTTTTTGGGACCGCAATAATATTGACCCCATCAACCTTTATCATAACAAGTTCATATCAATTTTTAATATATGAATTCTCTCATACTCATTTCTTAAAGAATGATAAGAAAATAGTTTCCAAAACATTTATATAAAAGTGACCAATTAATATTACGACTGTAAAAATTTAGCCCAATATGTCTCAAAACAAACCCATTGTGCTAAAAAACACACAACGGTTTAAATATAACATGTATTTAACGAAATATAGAGTAAATAACAAACCCTAGGTTTACCCATTTCATAATTTTTCATGAAATTAAACTTCACACATGAAAAATACAAAATATAGTTTGTAGACATACAAACCCACATGATTTTCTCATAACCCATGTGTACAATGATTTACAACAATAAAAAAATACTCATTCCTCTCAAACGGTAGCTAGAAATGCAAATCTAAGGGTGTCCAAACGGCTAGAAAGGCCAAACGGCCACCAAAAGTGCCCAAACGGCTACCAAGGGTGCCCAGCTAGCGTGTGACGGAGTTTTACCCAATCTCTACCTCTTTAGACTCCTTCTCTTGCTATAATTCGAATTTCCTCCAAATTTTTGAAGCGTTTAAGATAGGAATCAATTCTTGAGAGTGATTTAGAGCTTTTGGATCGTCCCTAACTAGATCCAACCATAGCTATTCATTCCATTCATCCTCAGCTATAAATAGGGTCCTCCCTTCCTTCATTCTCCATCAAGTCTTAATAGAGGTTTCCTAAGCGAATGAAGAGCTTGAGTTCTTGAGTGTGGGGTGAATATTCCTATTAGTATCCCTTCATTTGAGACTCATTCTAAAAAGAGCTTGGGCTCAATAGTTAGTAGGGGAACATTCCTATTAGTACCTTCTAGCTTGTGACCCATTCTATAGCTTAAAGGTGCAGAAGTTCTGCCCGACTTCCAACTCCCTCTCCTAAGGCCATCTTGAAAGCTTAGAGACGCGGAAGCTCTATCGAATTTTCAACTCCAAAACCCCGAGGTTGCAAACAGAACTCTGCTTCAGTTTTGTCAGGTATAATACCTAAACTCCATTGCCATGATGTCGTTATTTATGTGATGATGCATGCTCGCATGAGTTTTATTATTCATAAGATTATATTAGGGTTTTGATCTTAAATCAAACAAGTTTTCAAATCAAAGTTGTTTCTTTCAAAGCAAGTTATTTTCAAAAGCAATTGTTTGATTATGGATTTGATCCTAATAGAGTCCTACGAAAAGTGAAACTCTCCCTCCAACATGATTGTTCGAACTACATGGATTTTGATTTTCGTCAGAAGTACGTAGGCCGCTTACTTGAGCCCAAGTTCAACTTAGCTTAGTTTTTATCTTTTAATTTTCTTAATTTTTAGTTATTATCCATGGTTAAAATTAATTAGCCCAATCAATAAATGAGATTGATTTATAGGGCGAAATGGGTGCTTATGGGCTGTGGCTTGGAATCTTCCTATTTCATAACTTAGCCCCCAAATCCTTATTTTTGGTTCAAGATTTGCTTATTTTCTATTAAATGGAATCAAATTTGTTTTTATAAAACAAATCTTTTAGTGGTTTTCTCGTACCCTCAAAATGAGGTGGTGACTCCTTACATTTTGAAACTCTTTTAAGAGTGGAACAGAACTTGATTCCCTCGAGTCGATTTCCGATGTCCACAGTCCTCACAATACTAATTGCTGTCAACCACTTTTGGATGACCAAAAACATTTTTGGATGTTCAAAAGGCCCTTTCACACGTCTAAGTTTATTTTTGAATGTCCAAGAAATCATAAATCATTTTATCTTGAAAGTATTCTTTGGAATTTTTAGAAGCCTGAAATGCACTTTCAGATGTCTAAATCTAAATCTATCAGGACAGAACATGACGGCTGATTTTCTAAGCCCTAAAAAGTTCTCCGACAGTTCTATTTCCAAAATGGATTATACCAAACGATCATAAACCATTCTAGTCTTTATTTACAGTGTTCCAAACACTTTGGAAGAATAGATTAACAAAGGGAAAAGGATTATACTCTCTATATTCATTATCAACCTCTAGATCCACATACTTGAATTTTCATTGTTCATGTCATATTAGATTGAGTTTAATTATTTATTCACCCTATCAAGAGGGATTTGTTGTTGTACTTCATTCACATATATCTTTGAGAAAAATTGAGGGTTGGGCATAACTCTTGTTGAGTAAAGGGGATTTGCTTGTTGCAAAGGTTTGATCTATATCTACAAGTAGATTGGATTTGATCTTTACCTAGAAAGAGATTTTGTAAATGTTATTTGATCTACACCTGCAAGTAGATTGGGTTTGATATTCACCCGCAAGAAGATTGGTTAATGGATTTGGAATTCTCAAGCAGAGTTCTTGAGGTGAGGACGTAGGTGAGAACCGAACTCGTTATATCTTGTCTTTGATTTCTCTAACTCTCTCTTATTTATTTGCTATCATTAATTATGTTATTTTGCATCATTGTTAATATTTATTATACTTGCAAAAGTTTTTAAAGTTCTATTTATCTTGCATCAACCTAATTCACCTCCCCTCAAAGGTTGATTCTTGGGCCAACAACAATAATATATAGATTTGGTTAGGATCAATTAGTGATGGAACCACACTCAGACCAAGGAGGGGCATGGCTCCCCCACCCCATTTTTTTTTTTTTTTTTTTAATATTTGAAATAATATCCATATTCATATAGTTATATAAGCATATAATTTGGTTTAAAAATTACACTTGGCCCTTCCAAAACCAAAATCTTTTTCAATTTTAATTTTCACATGAAATTTTTTTGCTTGAATCTTATATATTTCTCATTCTTGAATGATACTCCCTCCATCCAACAAAGATAGGCAATTTTTGCTACTTTTTTTGTCTTAAAATGTTTGTCCATTTTGAAAGTCAAATCATAAATTTTTTCATACTTTCTTGTACTACCTTTTGTTATTTAAATAATTACTTTCAACACAAAACCCAATACCCAATTGGGGAGGGTATTTTTGGAAAGATGGAGTTTAATAAATGACAAGTTAATGTGATGATGACTTTTTTTAAACAACGTGTTTTCTCCAACTTGGCCCATCTTTGTAGGAGGGAGGGAGTAAATTTTTTTCATTTGGTAAATCCTGGTTCCGTCCCCCAAAATTATTACACAAATTCTTACACTAGTTTTTAGATAACATATTTTTGATTTATATTTTGTGAAACCCATTGTTGGATTAGATAGTCTTTTTACGTAGGTTATGCATGCAAAAAATCAACTTAATCCAAGACTTGTTACTATTCGATCCAAAAACTTATCTTTTTAATCACTAAAAACATCACATTTATGAATGAAGAAGCTTGTAATATCATGTCAACTTGATTTTTGGTATGCCTGACTTACGTGGGAAGACTATTTAATCCAACAGTGGATTTCGTAAAATATAAGATGAAGATAGGTTATTTAAAAACTTGTATAAAAATTTGTGTAAAAACTTGTGTCCATTATATAAAAAGTATTACGTTGATGTGGCATGACTCTTTGACCTTCTCTCTCTCATTATCTTCTCTCATTAATTATGGTCCCATTTTCCTTTCCTGATGACATGGCATTAGTTTATTGGTCACTCTTAATTTATATCCAATAAGAAAAGTTTTTTAAAAAGAACATTTTAATAGGGACTGATAATTAAATAGGAAACTCAAGAATCTTGAAAAGGAAAATGATAATAATTAAGGTACAGTAATATTGAATATAAAAAATTACCATACCTCAATTAAATCGGTTTGTCTAAAAAATTTGAGAAAAAAAATAAAAATAATATCCCATTCGTTGTCTTAGAGCTCACGATTCTCAAAAATAGAGAGTTTGTCTGAGACCCTCTCACCACCCTAACCTTTCGAGCACCTCTAACACACCAACTTTTATCTTCTTGTAAAGTAGTGAATAAAATTACAAAAAAGCTAGTCAATTTGTTTCTTTAATATTTTGAATTAGCCCCTGGTCATATGGTCATTGGCATTTTTAAGGATAATTATGCATGGTTTCTTTTAGATATTGCTTAGGTTTGTTTTGCTTTGATTGGGTTTTTGGACGACTTTTTCCCTTTTTGACATGCTTGATGAATTTGTGGCGTTAATGTTATTTTCGTTTCTTCTTGAATAGTGATGGACATTGTTGAATTTTATTTTATTTCACTTTTTATTTTATTTTTTTATTTTTTTTGTGGATTTTAGAAGCATAGTTAATAAAATATGGTATAGGAGAATACGGGACGGTATATGTATGGAGTATAATTTGTTTTTTTAATACAAAAATATGATGAAAAATTCGGCATAAAAAATGAAAATAAAAATAATATGAATACAAGTGTACACAAGTACAATACGAATTATAACTAAAATTTGGGACATAATATACATGAATATGTTTCGTTATTTCATTTAGTATATCACTATTAATCACTATTTTTATATTATTTTATTTAAATTTTCAAAAAATATTGTTAGAAAATAAATCACGAATAAAATAATAATCAATTTTTTTTATTATTTTATTTTGTTCTATTTTTTGTACATTTTCTTGGAAAAGGAGAGGAATTTGGCTAAAAAGATAATTAAAAATTAATAAGTACATAAGCCTTGATCTATATGTACTTACACATTTTCATTCCCTAAATTATTCTTAGTTTTTGTCCTAAAATCATATGAAACGTGGTTTGTATAGCAAAAGAGTAGATATAATCATCTAATCTTTAACAAATCCAAATAAATTATATAAAGCGATAGGAGATTATAATATAAAACTTATAAATTAAATCTTTACTTGACAAAATAAGTATAAGAATCAAGATATTTTAAAAATTTGCAGTGGTATTGTTGATAATTATAGTAAGAATCAACTTGTTGACATTACAATTAAGCGTATTTTTAACATACGTAATGCTTTTGCTAACAAAAAAAAAATAAAAAAAAATAAAAAAAATAAACTGAGTTATTTTAATTATGTTTGAACTTATGTACAGCAAGTGAGAGTTTTTGTTTTTTGTTTTTTAAATACGTATGTACACTTATTATATGGGTATGGTACGAATATTTACTAACTAGATTTAGAAGTTGAGTTTCATGGATGATGTTTTGTTTGAATTTGAAATAGTATTAACTAAGCATAGAGTGTTTCGGTGTTTCTATTGAAGCAAATTTTTGGCTCTACCCATACATATATAGTATTATAAGGAAAAAAAAAAAAATCCAAATAACAAAGGTTACAAGTATATTTCCGTCATAAATTTGGAAGAATTATGATATCATGTACGACTCTAGGGTTAGGTTTAATGTACACAAGTTGTATTAACTCTTATTTGTGATGCATATTTTGCGAGACCTATCATTGGATTAAATTATCTTTTCATGTAATTCATGCATGCAAAATATCAAGTTGATCCAAGACTATTTGCTATTCAATGCAAAAACTTATACTCCTATTTTTTATAAAAAATAAAAGGTATGATATTTATAAGGGTAAATTGGAATTTAGGGTTTAGAGTATGGGTTAGATTTTACTTTAGGGTCCAAAGTTTTAATTTCGTCAATTTCGTATCCAAATTATTAGTTGAGTTACAATTTGAGACCTACCATCAGAAGCCGTTTGTTGACCAAATGATATTTCCTACTAATTTAGCACATGACGTGCGTGTGACAAAATTTTTTATATTATTCCTAGTTTTTTTCTTTTTTATAGGTTTGAAAACCCTATTTTATCCTATCAACATCTAATAAACCTTTACATTTTCATATAATCTGAATCACTTTTATCTTCTTTCTCTCTATCTCCCTCCTTACTTCTCTCTCTCTCTCTCTCTTTTTTTTTTTTTTTTGAATTATGAAAATGGCATACCAAGCAACAAATAAATTGGGGACTGAATTTTATTTTTATTTTATTTTATAAGAACGACATACCGATGTCTACCATGAGAATGATTACCCAACACACACACACACACACACACGCGTTGATTTACCCTTTTTTTTTTTCCCCTAGTGTTCATACTTTTTATATATTGTGTTGAAATACATTTTTTCTATGTGAAAACTTTTTATTAACTCCTTTTTTTTTTCATTTTTTTTTTGTTGTTAAGAAATTGATTTATACTTGCTCTTCAATGTATAGTATCATGACATCAAGTTCATCACAATCAAACTGAAAAAAAGCAAAGTAGGAATAATGTTGAAAATTTTGGTCACATGCATGTCACGTGCCAAATTACCAAGCGATACCGTTTGGTCAACAAACGAATTCTGAAAGTAGATCTCAAATTGCAACTCAACTAATAATTTTGGTACTAAATTGATGAAATTAAAACTTTGGATTTTAAAATGAAACTTGATATAAACTTTGGATTCTAAATTGTAGTTTACCCTATTTATAATGAAATAACTTTTAATCTTAGATAAACTTAATTTATGACGTGCATGGCTTTTGTGGAAAGATTATCTAGCCCAACGATGAGTTCATTAAAATATGAGTAGCAACGAAGTGACAAAAATATGTGAAAGAAGTTCATATGCATAAATCCTAATTGTTGAAAAATATATGTGAAAGAAGTTCATATGCATAAATCCTAATTGTTGAAAAATATTACGTTTTACTTTGCTTAAATATTAGATTTGATATAATTTTGTATACCTATTTGGGTTTTCTAGTTAATAGTTTAGGTTTTTAAGTTAGAAAGTTAATATAATATGAGAATATATGGATTTTGATCCGTTGAGGAAACTATAGGATTAAGGTAAAATAAAAGAATAGGCACACTGGAGAGGGCGATGCGTGTGAGTGTGGTGAGTGAAGTGAAACAGAAGTGGAGCCCAGTAGATTAAAGCTGTATGTGAGACAGGCATGTGGGCATGAGGCAATCGCACATCTACAGTCTGGTTTTGTGTAGAGAGAATGTGCGCTGGATGTCGCTTTCTTTGGTCAAAAACTAGTTGGAGACAGCTGCCCCAACTACCCACCACATGGGGACCTTTTTTATGCCTTCCTCCTTGCAAATGAAGGGAGGATTTATGTCCCTCCTCTCTCTCTCTCTCTCTCTCTCTCTCTCTCTCTGGTTGGCATGGGCCATGAGCTTTCTTATTACTTGTTCCTTTCCAAAATGCATCTACTTTTTCTCCTATATTTACATCTACTGCCATTCCGTTCTTTGTTGAAGACACGTGCCTTGCAATTGTTGCATCAATTATCATTTATCAATCAATGTGTCCCACCGAGATAAAAGGCCGTTTATTTCCCAAAGTTATTCATAAACCTTCTGTTCCAGCGCCATACTTTTAAGGAGAAAAACGTCTTATTAAACTAGAGAGGTGGCACCCAATTTACCAACCAATGACGTACCTAATGTTTTTGTTTTTGTTTTTAGTTTCCTTTTATGTCAATCTTCTAGGCAAATTCTATGGTATTCTTGGGATATTATATCGCATGCGGTAATCAATCATATTTTATAAAACCTTAATCATATTTTGCGATAATTGGTTATTACAAAATATGATCGCAATGATACTCCAATTTTTTAAATTTCCACCATAATGAGAGCTTATAGGCAAGCAACTTCAACGACTAGGGCAAGAGCCTCGCTAGTCGCTACCTTGTAAGTTCTGCTAGCTTGTTATAAGCCCCGCCCCTCCTCCGAGTTTGGATTCAATTAAAATTTAATTATTTACCATGTACCTCTAATTAGTAATAACTAGTAGGTTCTATGCTTGATGCTCCCTGCCATTATAAACCACTTGAAGCTTTTTCTTTATCACAATATAGGTTGTATAGATGCTGGGGAAAGTTTAAAATTTTGATTGTTTTCATCAACTTTAGGTGGCCCGATTCATGGTTTCACCACATGATATGTTCGCAAATTCCCCCATATCATCATTCGCATCCACCAATCATGTTTAGGACACTTGGATACCAAAATCAATGGTCCAATTACAAACCAGAGATCCTGAAACCTTAATTTGGCTATAAGAACAACTCTAGGTGAACCAATATTCAAATTCCACCGTCTGATTCATGATCAAACCTTTGTAAATCACTAGTGGAATCTATAAAACATGTTTAGGGTGTTTTGATTCCAAGATCACCATCTGATTGTGGACTAGAGCCTCAAAACCCTAATTACCGCCAAAATTAAACTTTAGGTGGCCTGATTTTGCAAACCATTCCTCTGCTGGACAATCCAACCGTTGGTATTCAATTTCAAATCCCCAAAATCAACCACCAAATATACTTTAGGTGGTTTGATCGTCAAATCGAGTGGCCCAATTGTTGATTGGGATCATCAAAGTCCTCAGTTGGGCACCTAATTAGACTTTAGGTGGCTTGATCCAACGGTCCAATCTTCAACCTTTACGCTTGTGTTCCCATACTCCACATATTGGATTTTTTATTTTCAAATAAGATGACACTGCACAAACATGACTTACATCTCTAAGAGATGTCACAAAGCTCGTTACTAAACTGCTGCTAATGCTGTGTGAAAAATTATGTAAGTCTGGAAAAACCAATTTTTGAAAGTGCGATTTTCAAAATAATTTTTGGCGATAATTGATCTCTATATAAAAAGAAAACATGTGTGATTTTATGGGGTCAAAATACCTTGAATAGATTGGTCAATGAACATGTCTCACCCTCTTTAGTAATCTCTGCAACAATATATATAAAAAGGTTAGTAAACAATTTTCTAAAAGGTCTACCGAGGTCTTAAAAGAAAACATACATTCATATATATTACATTTAAAAGAAACAAGTAGGTTTATTAAACCAAACATATAACCAAGTTGAATCTGAAAGACTCATTTTTTTTACCCAATGATGCCATATATGATGAATGAGACTGATTTTCCAGCTCAACTTTAACCAGTAATAATCCTCCCCTAAAAGGGGCTCTTGATCGTGCGGTATATGGGACTTCCGCCCAAAATTCGGGGAACGACCAATAGAACCCTAGGATCCTCAAGAGAGACAAAACCGAACTCCCTTGACCGAAGACTCTCCACCATCATTTTAGGCATCCCAAAGCCTTTAAAACCATTATAGATCCATAGCAACTTTCCCAAAATGAAATATTTAACATTTGTCACACAATACATTTTTGGAGAATCCATAAAACTTTCCAAAATCAAGAATTTATTCCTTTGAAATACATATGAATATGTAAAGAAAATTTCAACCTTTTAAATACCCATTTTCCAAATCTTAGGAAAAACCATAAATACGCAAATTCTAACATGGAAACATGAAATACATGTAAATTTAACTCATAAAAAATACCATTCATGGAAGAAAACATGTCATACTCAACATATCATTGATCTACCTTAGAGAAAATTGCACCTACCTTAACAAGATGATGGAGAATGCAAGGATGAGATGATATAAGTGTAGATCCAAGGCCTAAGTTCAAGATCTATCCTTTAAGACCCAAATGCAAACCTTTAAAGTGAAAACCCTAACTTCAAAGGTGTGAGATCTCCTTCCAAAATGCAGCCAAGAACTCCTAGAGGTGAGATCTAGTGAAAATGTAGCGATATGTGAGCTCTCATGGGTTTGAAACCCAAACCCTAATGTACGTATTCTCTCTCTATCATCTTCTTTCTCTCCCTCTCTCTTTAACTCTCTCAAAATTAGTTGAAAAATGAGTTGGGGTTGGTTAAGGAGAAGAAAAAAGGGGTTTGGAAGGGTATTTTGGTCATTTAAGTCTATGTTTAAAAACTGTCTCTCAAGCATTTCGGACGTCTAAAAGTTTGAAGTCAAAAAATGAGCCTCTTTGGTTTTATCAAATGTTTGAGACGTCTAAAAATTACATTTCAAATGTCTGAAAACGCTTTCAAATGTCTGAAACAGTCTAGAACATATACAGTTTAAGATACACTATCAACTAAACAACACTTCCAATAGTACAGGTCACAACCTTAGTTTCATTAAAAACAATTAAGTGAATTATTTTAAGTTATTTAATGAAAACAAGCAAACACCTCCCATTTGAATCTAAATAAAATATAAGAAAAATCAAATTCCAAAAAAAAGTAGGAAATATGAAAAGAGTTTGTGAGAGAGTGGGAGATATGGAAAGGTCAATGGTTGTAATATGAAAAGAGTTTGTGGGAGAGTGGCTGTTATGGAAAGGTCAAAGGTTGTTATTTGATTTTTAAATTTTGAAATCAAATTTATGATTTTTTTCTAATGATATAATGCCACGTAAACTCAAGAGTAGGGCTAAAGTTAAGGAGGGAGTAAAATGGACCTCAAAAGAGCATTTAGGGGGAGCACAAAGAGCTATGCCACATCATCAAGCTGGGATTTATAATATAGTATAGATATGATCATTGATGCTGCTTGGAATTTATGACAACTGCATTCTTTGTGGGGTTAGGTTTGAATTAGACCAATGTTACCTGGAGTGTGGTTCTCCCTAATACGTGGGACAAGTACTGGTACACGTTACGATGCTTTATTTGGCATGCAGTAGGTTTGGAATATACTTGGTTCCCTATTTTAGGTCGTGTTTTGCAATAGAGCTCCTATTTGGGGTCGCTGTGTTAGTTATAGATAATAATAAATAGATAGGTCTATATAATAGAAGGAAATTTCCAACTCCAACATATTATTGTATAAAGAGTGAAAAGTTGTGTTTATTTATTTATTTATTTTAAATTTTATTATAGGATGTGAAAATTTGTTTTAAAATTACAATATTCTTGCATTCAAATTAGGAAACAACTGAAATTTTGGTAACAAACTAAGAGGCTAAGAGCAGTAACTGTCACCAAGAAAATAGATGCAATTTTAATAATAGGCTAATGGTAGCAACTTTTAGGAGATCTAGGTCACGAAGGACCAACGATCTGGCATGTGTGATTTGGATCATAGTACAATGGGGGGTCACGCAAATCTGATAACTTTGTTCGGGATGTTAAGAATGGAGATTCAGGTCACGAATGAATCGCATTTCAGGTTGGGTATCTTGGTGGTCAAGAGATCATGGTAGCATTGAATTAGATGAAATCTTGGCATAATAATTATCTGGTTGACCTAGAATCGATCCTAACCCAAATTTGGGAGAACGAAAATTGTCCTACACAGACTTAGATTTAAATTCGGTCACAAAACAAGAATCAATCGATCTGACTCAACTATATGATATTATAAATGATAATTATTTATATTATAATAATATTAGGGATACATTTTATATTGTGTAAATTACATCTACACCCCTTATGTTATTTGATAACTACTCTGCACTCTCTCGCTTTTTGAAAATAATATAAACCAACCTCCATTCTATCAAATTGTCGTTAGTGATTATGGTGGTACCGACTGATGTCATGCTCTATTTTTAGGTAATCCCCGTCTCTCACCTTTTCAAATCTCAAAAGCTAGAATGCGTTGTTTGATACTCCTTTCTCTTTCTAATTACTCGACCTTAATTGAGCACACTAGGATGCCCTCCACCACCACCACCCCCACCCCCACAACCTCATGGTTCTTATGCTTATAGGGCTATGGAGACACCAACTACGGCATTGGAATCCATAACTGCCCAGCCATGTTTTGACTAATTATTTGATCTATTAGATCAATAGTAGATCAAAACCTAACATAGAGAATACAATCTACCGAAGAGAAAGCACAGAGGCTTCTCTTTTATTTAATTTTTTTCTAAGAACACAGGCTTCTCATTACAACAGGAAAAATGGGTTTAGCACTAGCCATGGTTAGATTGATAAGAGCATGAATAAAATAAAATTAGAAAAAAAATAAAAAAAACCACTCTTAGATGGTTAATTTGGATATCTTACTAATCAGAATTAGAATTATGGTTGAATCTGTGTCCATACAATAGCTAAAGACCAGTCTTATATGCTTCCATCAAATTCATGATTATGAAAAAGAGAGCACGAAGAAAAATGAAAAAAGGAGATGAACCAAGCACGAAAAAAGGAGAAAAAATAGAAGAGAGAGAGAGAGAGAGAGAGAGAGAGATGAGGAGAAAGCTGTTGGAGCAGCTTCAACACCAGCACCATGTCCCTCCCTTTATTTCTTCTCTATCAATTTAACTGGATCTTAAACCTTCCGTTTATTTCATCTTTTCCAATTTTATATTCATTATTTATGCAAATTATATATATATATATATATATATATATATATATCTATATATATATATATATATACTTTTTATTAGAATGTATTCATGTTGATTGGTCGGAGGGTCTCAATATGAGACCAAGAAGGCCAATTCTTGCATAACCCATACTGACCCGAGCCTTAAGGGACCTGCTCTGTTCTTGCTACATTAACCCATATGAAAAGGGGTTGATATGATTTGGGTCAGTGAGTGAGGCTGTTAACTGAACAGCCAAACCATGAGCAATGAAGAATGATAATGCCAGAGAGAGAGGGAGAGCCATAAGAAAAAGCAAGAAAACAAGAAAATGAAGAAAATATATACTGGAGTAGAAGGAAAAAACCAGAGGGCAAGAGACGGCCGTGAAGAAAATGATGGAAGATGGTGATTGTGTCTGGGTTCGCGAAGGAGAGAGAGAGAGGGTTCGGGAGCAGCAGTCACGACCTCCTTCTGCTAGTGAAAATGCAGACGAAACAAGATTTTATTCCTTCAGGAAAAATGTTGCGTGTTACACAGAAGGGTATTTTTTTTATGGGGGGCGTTTGGGCTAAGTCTTAATTTGTAGTACTGTGCATGCATAAGTCACGTTAAGAAAACACTTCATGCCATAAGTCCTCTTAAATTTAGGAGGACAAAGATGCCCCTCCCATATAAGCAAAGATCATTCAAACCACATTCTTGTAGGTTCTCCATAATCTTTGGTGAAATTTTTGACCAAATCCTCGTGAATCTTATTCCCGCATAATTGACAATTCCATAATTGAGAATATGTTTTGTGATGTCTTCCCCTCCGTCATCGTGGCTAAGGTTTTCGGATCTTGTGTAACTATTTTAGAAGCAAAATATGCTTTGATTTTTTTATTTTTGGTACCTTGTGAGGGGTTCGAATCCTTAACCTATCCTATTCCTACCCTTTTTCCCACCTTTTTTACCCTCACCACTAGGCTAACCCCGGTGGCTTTAATATGCTTTGATTGGTCCCATAGAAAATGGTTCTATGTAAGTATGTACTTCGTAATTATTTTAAAAACAACCACAAATTTTGTTTGATTGTATTACAAGAATACTTGTTTAAGGCATGCTTGATGTATTCCATAGAAAAACCGAATGACTACATTGTGTTTTACATATCATTCAAGGGAAACACTAAACCTAACATGCAAAGACCCTAATAATAGAAACCCTAACATGCAAAGACTCTAATAATAACCCTAACATGATATTTTATCAAAACAACAATAAAACATTATGCATTGAATCATAGCATCAAAACAGTTAACTAAAAAACATGTAAAGAGAGTAAAGAACGTACCTTTATGCTCTAATCCTCATGCTCGCTGTGAGCACCACGCCCTAAAAATAATACTAAGATGGTTCGAGAGTACGCAACTAGCCTCGGGAGGCTAGTGCGGAGAGGAGTCGCCACCCAATTACTATTTGGGAACAATGAACTCTAGTAGGGTCCAGCTCGTTATAATAAGAAATTCGGGTTTAGAGATAGGGTACATCATCGGGAAGGTGTTAGGCACCCGACAATGCCTGGTCGAAAATGACCCCCACACATAACTATTGGCTATAATTAAATTGTCATTAAATCAAAATCAACCCTAAAACATTCAATAATTATGTTATGCAACAATGGATGAAATATGCAGAATATATAACCCAGGAATCATATAATAAGGCCAAACAGAATCAAAACCAAAGAACAGGCTTTCTGCTTGCAATCAACATGGTGCGTACGCATCCATGCCAGTTGCGTACGCATCCTTATTTAGGTACCTACACTTCTGTTAGCCCTGCTTCAATAATTCACATGCATTCCAGACAATAATAATTAAGAAATAAGGAAAAAATCCCTAACTATTGTCATGTAGAAAACCCTAGAGAAAAGAAAGCTGTTTGCCTTAATGGGGTGCGTACGCACCCAAGAATGGGACGTACGCAACCCGTAGGCATATCCGGAAACTAGAAAATAGAAGACAACATAAACTAACGCTAAAACTAGATATCTAGAATAATACAAACAAATATCAACACTACGAAATCCAGAAAGAAATTGTTTGCCTAACATATCAATATCAATATCATTAATTGATATCAATGATGATAAGCAGGCAGTCGGTCCTATTTAGATTTAACTTACTCCATTATCATGGCATGATAGACAAAGATTATACAACTTATTCATCCTAGGCATGCATTCTAACATCATATTTCACCTATAATCATACATAATGAGATAAAATAAACAAAAGAGAAAAAGAGAAAAGAAAAATGATTTTTTCACTTTGCAACAGCAGAAACTTCAATCGCATTTTTGGGTATGAAAATGTTGGAATTGGATAAAACTCCTGAAATACAAAGTTGTAGAGAATTGAATTATTTTTCTAAGAAGACCAATTTACTCCAATTCCGATTTTAGGTTAAAAATGTATGATTAAAATACGGTCGCAGATTTTAGAAAATTACTGCTAAATGATGAAGAATTTCACTCTCTAACAACCCTACTCTTCTAAATCATGTATAATAAATAAATAACACACATTAACCAGTATGCATATGATTATACTAATATTACTTCAATCATGAATAACCACAACCTATGAAACTGAATAGAAATCGTTAGGAAAGTTACCCTCAGGTTTACGCGCCTTCGAATCCGCTTAGCTCCTCCTTGCAAACCTCCAAAATCACAGCATGAATCCTCAATTTAGGGTTTGTGGGTGAAGTGTATGGTGGCTCCTTAGATTAGGGTTCTGGTCCTCCTTTCAGAATTATAATGGTGTATATATAGGGATCCTTAGGGTTTTGGGAGTCCTTCCTGGGTTGCTAACCACAATTGCATTCCAAATAGGATTCTTCTTTCCAATTAAAAGTCTTGGGGATAAAGAAATACTAAATCCGGAGTTTCCATAAAAGGGAAGGGTGCGTACACACCCCAAGTGGTTGTGTACGCATGAACGCGTTCCCACCCATTATAGGTGTATACGCAGCAGGGTTGAATGAAAAATGGCTGCAAACTTAGGATTTTTGCTGTGACTTCATTTGCTCGTTTGGGATCACTTCGCATTTGTTAAGACGAATAATAAACCTCATCATAGGGATTAAAAAGGATTTTAAAATTATCAAGTAGTACAAAATGGGGTGTCTACACTTGTTCTTGCAAATAATTCTTCATTGCCTTTAACTCACTCCTCTTGCTTTGTTAGGATTGTAGAACCTCTATTTCCTCTTCTTTAACTCTCAAATTCATGGTCCCCTCTCTCTCTAGGTATAAAGTGCTAAAAAAGCCTCCCTATGTGCTGAATATAGTGTTCTATTTATGCGGAACTAACTTAATAAACCAATGGAGATTAATTCATTAAATAATGATCTAAGGGCTATTAGAGACTTTCTTGGGGGCTTAGGTAACTTAAAGTTACCTAAAAATTAGAAGGAAAGACTTGTAAAGGTGGAAAGAAGGAGTAAAAAATGGAAGAAAATCGAGAAAACCTAAAAATAAGGCAGAGCACACGGGTGACTGTCCAGGTCCATATGGTTAACCGTCTAGGCCTGGACGGTTACCCGAGAGCCTTGTCTTTAGCTTCCTTTTCTGCATACCTTCGCCTTCCAAAAGTGTTTCAGGGGTCAAATTAAGTCAGATTTTGACAAAACAAAAGCCAAAACAACCGTGTTTTGAAAAGGAACATATTTTTAGACATTTTAGGACAAAAACCCTTAACCATGGGTGCATGGTTAGGTTTTACAAAGGTGGTTAACCACTATGCACCACCATCGCAAAGCTAAGGTTTGCACATAGGGTTGATCCAAATGCTTTCTAAATCAAAATTCAAGCTTATAAAACATGTGTCACACCCCATTTTTGTCACCTTAATTCCACACCTCTCCGCCTTTTTTTTATACATATTATACTCATGGATTCATGCTTGAGAAGTTTTTTTGGAAGATTTAGAGCTTTAATATGATGATTTCAAATGCCCATAGTTGGAAGAGCAATAGAGGAGTTCTAGAACAATTTTCGTCCAAAATATGCTCTAAAACCAGATTTCGTATTTTTGCCATAACTTTTGACTCGAAAGTCAGATTTTGATGAAATTGGTCTTGTTAAAAAGATTTTTTAAAGCTCTACAACTTTGCGTCTAATGAAAATTTTCCAATTCCAACATTTGCATGCCCAAGAAGGCCCTTAAAGTAGCTGCTGTTGTAGGGTAGCGGGAATAAGGTTTTTTTCTACATTCTTTTTAATCCCACATCGGTTGGAGAAGAATAATACCTCTTCCTAGCACTATTATAAATAAGTGTCCTCACCTCCTTCATTGGGGAACCAAGTCTCAGTTGAACTTTCCTGAGTAAAAGTTTAGGTTTGAGTATCTAGCTCGAAAGAAACACCCGATGGTGCCTTCTTGAGCGAACCACTTGTCCTAGAGAAAAGAATTTGAGTTGCTAAGCTCGAGAGGGAAACATCCAATGGTGCCTTCTTGAACAAACCACTCGTCCTAGAAAGCTTAGGCCAAAGTTTGTGGAGGTGAAATAGAGCTTGTCACGTTCTATCAGGTATGATTCTAAACTTTCTCTAGCATGTTCAAGTTTATGCCATGATATAAATGTGATATTACATGTTCCCTTAAGTTTTATTAATCATAGGATTTTATTAGTTTTTTGATCCTAAATCAAACTAGTTTATTAAACTAAAGTTGTTTTCATTAAGCAAATTATTTTCAAAGCAAGAGTTTGATTATGGATTGGATTCTAATGGAGTCCTACAAGGAGTGAAACTCTCCTCCCAACTTATTTCTTTGAACTACGGGGACTTTGATCCATGTATTTCGCTACATGGTACGTAGGCGCTTTGAGGTTCAAGTCCGCCCTAGGATCTAAGTATCCTAGTTTTGTTTTGTTTTCTTTGTTTTTGTTTGTTTATTATGGATGGAATATATGATATGCATGCAATTCTTGTGATGATATACTTGCTGATTTTTGAATGGTGAGACTTTAATTTAGCCCAAATAAACTAAAAGACTGAAAGGGTGACATGGGTGCCCATAGGCTTTGCCTAGAACCTTCCTATGTCATAACTTAGCCTCCGAATCCCGATTTATTTGGTTTCCAAAAGACTATTTTTGCCTTTCCTTTTTAAATATGGAGTCATTCAAATTGTTTTCTTAAAACAAACTGTTTTTAGGGTTTTCCTTGTTTTCTTTAAAAAAAAATAAGGTGGCGACTCCTTTTTCTTTTTCAACCTATTTTCTTTTCAATCCTTGTGAGCTACTTTTTGGGGTTCACAACATGTTTAGGAATAAAATTAAGCCCAATTAAGGTCTAATAAAGGACAATTGGATGAAAAACCATGAGCTAACTTGAGAGAACCAAAAGAGGGTTTTATAGCCATCTTGAACCATTATGAACCAAATTATTCCCTAGCCATCAATTTATCAAATTAAACCCATAAATAGAATCTATACACTAATATGAACTCAAGGAAATAACTTGGAGTCTATTTCAAGATCAAATGGAAATGATATGACTTAAAAGATGAAAATGCCCTTAAAGGAACCAAAAGTTCTCGTCCAAATTGATCTAAAATTCATATGCATGATCCTTAATTTTATGAAAACCTAGTGCAAGTGACTAGACTCGAAAACAAAATAAAGACTCACATGAAATGATGACCTCTAACTAGGGTGACAAAAATGGCGTGTGACAACCCTTAATAACTTTTTGTAGGATTGATATTTTTCCTAACCAACCGTTAGATTAAATTCTCATTTCAAGTGGATTATGCACACCAAATTTCACTCTGATCGGATACTTGTAAGCATCTCATCTATAAATTCATTTTTCCTTTTGCAAATCAAACTATAATTTAGGCCACTTTATCAATGAAATACTTCATAATCTTCAATCAATATGAAATTTGGCGTGCATGATCTCCATAGTTAGGATCATCATACACAACCTTTTACACATATTCTTACACAAGTTTTTAGATAACCTATCTCCAATTCATATTTTTCAAAACCCACCATTAGATGAGATAGTCTTCCCACATAAGTCATGCATGCAAAAAATAAGTTGATCCGAAAACTTTTTCTCATTCGATCAAAAAACTTATCTTTTTAATCACTAAAAATCTCATATTTATTAATGAAGTGGCTCTTAATCTTGGATCAAGTTGATTTTTTGCGTGGATGACCTATGTAGGAAGCCTATCTAATCCAATAGTGGGTTTTGCAAAATATGAATTGGAGATAAGTTATCTAAAAACTTTGTGTAAGAATTTGTTACCTATATGTATATATATATATATCTATATATATATGTACATATGGACAGTGGCGGAGCCAAGAATTGGGTTCAAAGGGACTAAACTTTAAAGAAAAAGTTGTGGCGACATAAGTTCAGATCTTGCAGTGATGAAACCATGGTTTCTTCTTTAGGGGCCAAAGTTGGAACTAAAAAATTTTTAGCATTTAAGAGTGATAAAGATAAAAAATTCAAAACTAAATTAATAGATTGAAAATAAAATTACTAAGAGTTTTGATTTTGGGAAGGGGCTAAGTCTAATTTTTGAATAAAATTATATATTTACATAGTTATATGTATATGTATATACTTTAAAAAGCTTAAAAATTAGTGGGGGCCATAGACAAGGCCTATATGTAGTACAGTCATTGCGATCTTGGAAAGATCACAAGTAATAATCACAACTAGGATTTTGCATTAGAGATGGTGAAGTATATATAGGAATGATTTGTTTACATCTGATGTAAGTAAAAACCTCTCACACCTTTTTTTGGCTTTAGATCTATTTTAATCCAACGGTCCTACTTCAGCCCCTTTATAGCCTTTTAATCTAGATTTGGGTAGGAATTCGGCCGGGTTAGAAAAACCCAAACCATTTCTTTCAAGTTGAACTCCCACCGATTCTTCAACTTGAATTTGATTATAGTGAATACAGATAAACCATTGGCCATCAATCCTCTCAAGCACATTAGTTGCAAACCGAAAAAAATGGGAACTTGGTTCTACAAGAATTTTTTAGTATTTTTTTTAATATTATTTAATATTGTTTACAATCACAATTCCACTAGGATTTAGCTAAGATTTGAGTTTAATTAGCATCTATATATATATAGAGGGAGAGACTTGTAGGATCAGGTGCTAACCAATTCACCTAAAACCAACTAATGTTAGCGAATGTGCCCTCAAATCTTTTTAAAGGGCAGCGCAGCAGCCAAGCACCACAGTTCAAGTGATCGCAACCGGGATGACACTGACCCTAACCTTGCATCCCCACAGTCTAGGCAAATAATCCCCTAGCGCATACCCGCACTAACCGGAGGACTCGAATCAGTGATTCTACGACTAAGTGCGAACCATTTCACCTAAAACTAGATGATGTTAGGGAAGGCGTCCTCAAATCTTTTTAAAAGGTAGCGCAATAGCCAAGCACTAGGGTTCGAGTGATCGAAACCGGTATGACGCTGACCCTAACCTTGCATCCCCGTAGTCTAGGCCAACAAGACTAAAGAAAAGAAAGCTAAACATTGATAGAAGATGACTTATCCAAAAAAAAACAACAAAAGATGAATAAAAACCCAAGTCAAAAGACAAAAGGCACAACACCTTTGTTGGTTTCTTTAGTTCAACGCAATTGTGCTGTTTACAGAGACTACCAGTTATTGTCTACCTTGCCCACAAAATGACATCATTTGGAGCTTTTTACTAGCTAACTCAAAACAATGTTGGTTTCTTCATCTTACATGAAATGGGACAAACTGCAAAAGTAAAATTCACCCAAAAAAAAAAAAAAAAAATCAAAAAAAAAATTAAAAGAAAAAAACAACAGAAGAAAGAATAGAGAATGATTGGGTCTTCCTTTGCACAAGTTCCTAAAAAAGGATCAAATATATTTTTTTCTTTTAATCAGAAAGGATCAAATCTAGTAGTTGAATTTATCTCCACACAAACGTCAGATCCACCACAAGTTTAGGTCTGCAACACTCCTCTTCATCCTACCATGGCCATGAATTAGGGTTTTAGAGAGAATAGGGTGAATGAGAACGGGTTTTACATGAAAGAAATGGGTTTGGGTGTTAATTCTAACCCTACCCAATTTCGATCCAAATAGTGAGTTAAAGGGTATAAAGCAGGCTAAAGTGGGACTGTTGGATATAGATCTAATGCCTAAAAAATGTATAAAAGGTTTTTACTAACACAGGGTAGTGAGCTAAAGTGGGACTGTTTAGGTCTACAACACTCCTCTTCATCCTACCATGGCCATGAATTAGGGTTTAAGAGAGAATGGGGTGAATGAGAATGGGTTCTCCATGAAAGAAATGGGTTTGGGTTTTAATTCTAACCGTACCCGATTTTGATCCAAATACAGAGTTAAAGGGTATAAAGTGGGCTAAAGTGGGACTGTTGGATTAAATAGATATAAAGCCTAAAAAGTGTATAAAAGGTTTTTACTTACACAGGGTAAACCCATATATATATATATATATATATATACATACTAGAAGGGGCTCGCACGATGCATGAGAATCTAAACAAGGAGAATACACAAAGTCAACTTCACACTCTTTCTTAGGACCAGCAACCAATTAGATTTATTATGGGCGTTAAAAAGAATGTGAACAATTTGTTCTTCAACGAAAATAAAAAAATGTGGATATATAAATAAAATGTTTAGCAGGACCTACGCGAAGCATGGGAATCGCAAACTTTAGGAGGACATTTTAAATTCAATTTCTCCTTCTATTGTAGCCAATTACCAGTCAGATTTATCTCATGTGTTAATGTTAGGATTATGCCCTAGAGCCAATCATGGAGATGATTGTTTAGGGATTAGGAACAATCATTTGATTTCATTTAAGTATGTCACATTTATTATTGATTTAATAAAAGGGCTTATTCTATTATGTTTATATGCATCATTTATATTTACATAATATGTCCATGGAGTTAGAGTTGAGAATATGAAATTACAAAGTGTTGTAATTTTGAGACTGTAAATATATTTTTGTACTAAACTCCTAAAGCATTCCTAGTTGAAGGTTCACTATGATGGATAGTAATGAACCATAGGACTAGCACTTGTTAGGTTGACTCTATAGGAGGATAGCTAGTCTCAAGCTATTTGTGTGGAGACACTACAACCAACAAGTGGGTGCCTATTATAAGAATAGGTACACTGAATGTGACCAAAGATATGAGATAAACTGAATGGAGTTTTATCTTGCCTGTCAATCAGTTTCTCATTGTTATAGTGGTACAAGTAATCCTTAGACCTGAGACACCATAGTTGTCTTATGCATATAGCTTTAGAAGTTTGATAACACTAAGTGCAAATCCTATTCAGGGGTTTGCAAAGGTGTTCATTAGCCCTACTGCTATGTGCATGAAGGCATGTGAGTGATCAAGAAGGGATCCATCACTCTCAGGAAAAAGAGAGAGAATGTCTCATATAATATTCATAATATAACTCATTAAATCCATGGCCATGGTAGGATGAATATGGAAAAGAGTTTCCATGAGTTCGTCAATGATTTGATATCCATAATTGAGTATAAAGTAATTAAACTAGGGACTTGACAGACTTCTATGTCCTATTAGTTTAATTGGAGACATTGTGTTGAAGGAAGGATGCAATTGTAACCTATAAACTATAACAGAAGGGTTCTTTGTTAGATACTTATTCAACTCATTAAGGACAACACCATGAACCATATGCTAGGTGTTATTCATGGTTAGTAGAAGACCGAATTGATATAAGTGAGTTATAATCAATTAGGGAATTGGAAGGAGTTCCAATTAGACCCTAAATGAAAAGAGTTCCACTGTGCACACCTCGTGCTATTCCTACTACTTGATGATGTGAATCTAATGGGTCACACACTGATCATGCAAGAAGAGCTTTAAAGTCTATGAGAGAAAGGGTTTTAGTGAATAAAGAATAGTTCTTTATGGGCTTATTTGTATTTGATACAAATAATAGGGGTTAATGTGTAATTAAGTATAATTACACATAACCCTATTAGGGTTTCTTCCCCATGGCCAGACCCCTTTAGTGGGCTGCATATATAAGTCACACTTATGTGTGACATGGCATAATGCTTGCATACTCCCAACCCTAGCCGTCCAAAGAGTTGGAGGCTCTCTTTTCTCTCTTTCTCTCTTCTCCACCTCTAGCAACAACAAGGAAGAAGAAAAAAAAGGCTTGAAGCTCTAGCTAGGTGTGGATACTGTTGGAGGCAGCACACTTGAGCTGCTCATTCACCGCTGTCCGGATTCAAAGCTTGGAGCAAAAAGGAGAATACATTCAAACTGTAAGTGTCCAAGCGACAATTCTTCAACAACTTACCAATAAAAGGGACATGTGCACTCCTATAAAGCATTTCAACTCTTTCTAGCCCTACTCGGCCTCCTTCAACATCAACACTGATACACAACAACAACATACAACTTTAAAGCATGAAAAATTCAACATACAGTCATGCAATTTTAGAATTATGCTCAAAAGGAAAAAAGATTTGCTCATGCTAAATTTCTAACATCCAAGGTTCAAAACTAGAAATGGTACATGTAAATGGGCTTATGCGCTCAAAATACATGTCTAGATGTGCATAATAAGGGGAGATAGAAAGAAAAAGAAGGGAAAGGGCCGCAAGCAGCCTTATCCTCACTTTTGGTCTCCACGGAGTCGTCATCACCTCTTGCCTCCTTAGCATCACCTCCTACACCCTCAGCATCATCACTGCCATCACCGGCATCCTTACCATCATCACCATTGCCGTTGTCACCATCACCATCACCATCATCTATACCCTCCACCCCAGGCTCCACATCAGTCTCGAGCACTTCCTCAGCCATCGGCTCATCACCATTGACTCCCAGCTTAACTAGCGCCTCTACATCAATCTTTGCAATAGCACCAGGCATTGGGGCAAACTAAAGAAGAAGGAAAAAACAATGATAAAATAAGGAAGCAACTGGCACAAACACTAAAGAAAAGGAACCATTACAACAGATGCATACCTAGGTGTCCTCTACAACTGGGGAAGTGTTTGGTGCGGCCTCTGCAACAGTCGCAGGCCTCGCGCCCTCACTACCTACTGTTAGTTGTATGCCCTACAACCAATCATAGAGATGATGCTTTAGGGATAAAGAACAATCACAGGATTTCATTTATTGTATCACATTTATTATGAATTTAATAAAAGGGCTTTTTTTATCATGTTTATTCTATTCTTTATATTTACATGATATGTCCATAGAGTTAGAGTTGAGAATATGAAATCACAAGGTGTTGTGATTATGAAACTGTATATATATCTTTGTACCAAATTTTTAAATCATTCCTAGTTGAAGGTTCACTATGATGGACAATAATGAACCATAGGACTAGCACATATTAGGTTAGCTCTTTGGGAGGATAGCTAGTCTCTGAGCTATTTGTGTGGAGACACTAACCGACATGTGGGTGCTTGTTGTATAAATAAACAAGTACACTAAATGTGACCAAAGTCATGAGATAAACTGAATGAAGTTTTTACCTGTCTGTCAATCAGTTTCTCATAGTTATAGTGGTACAAATAATCCTTAGACTCGAGACACCATGGTTGTCTTATGCATGGAGCTTTAGAAGTTTAATAGCATTGACTATATATTCCATCGGGGTTTACAAGGGTGTTTATTGGCTCTACTACTTCATGTGTGAAGGCATAAGGGTGATCAATAAGGGATCTATCACTCTCAAGAAAAGAGAGAGAGTGTCTCATAATTGACATTCACAATATAACTTATGTAGTCTATGGCCATAGCAGGATGACTATGGAAAAGAAGTTTTTATAGTGCATCTACTTAAGTTGATATGTGTGAATGATCATAAATATATTGAACTAGGGACATGATAGACTTCCATGTCCTATTAGTTCAATCAGAGACATTGTGTATGATGAAATGATATAATTGTAACCTTAACTGTAACTGAAGGATTCTTGTATGATTTTATTTCACCTCATTTAGGACCACACCATGAGCCAAGTTAGATGTTACTCATGGTTAGTAGAAGCCCTAACTAACATAAGTGAGTTATAATCAATTAGGGAATTGGAAGGTGTTCCAGTTAAACCTTTAATGGAAAGTGTTCTATTGGGCACTCTTTGTGCCATTATCTACTACTAAATGTTGTGAACCCAAATGGGTCACACACCAATAAGTGAAGAGGAACTTTAAGTTGTGAGAAAAAGGGCATTAGTGGATTGAGAAAAGTTCATTAGGGCTATACTTGCATTTGATGTAAAAAGGAGGGGTTAAAGTGCAATTTAGGGAAATTGCAAATCCCACTTAGAGTGGGATTCCCCCTTGGCCGGCCCTTGTGGTGTGCCTATAAATAGCACACTAGCATGTGCTAAGACATACTACAATACAATCCACTCTCTCTCTATGCTAAGTTTAAGAAAGCTTCTCTCTCTCTCTTCTTTTTCTTCTCCATTCTAGCAAACCCTAGGAGAACTAGAAGACAACTTGAAGACTTTTGCTTGGTGTAGATACCGTGGAGGTAGGAAACTTATGCTATTGGATTTTTTTTCACTTGAATATCAATCAATAATCTTAAGGACCTACTGTAAGTTCTAAACCCTCTCTTTGTAATTAGGGTTTTATTGTTTTGTATTATATCATAATCAGATTCATGGTTTCAAAGAATTGAATGAAAATTTTTGTATTTACTTTCTTCTACATTCTTGCTTTCTTTGAATCAATTCCTTACACCTGCACCACTAACTATTGCTAGAGAACCTCAATTCCTGGAGCTCTGCCTCCACCGCCAACTGATAGAGCAATTTGATGAGCAACAGAAAAAGAATAACAAAAAAAGTGAAAAGAGCAAAGAAATAAAACTCACATATCACTGCACGTGGTAGGCATAGTCCTACTCCAGGATATGGAAAAGCAAAATACAGATCATAAAAAGCAAAAGCAACAAAGACACTCACCAACTAATGGCAGGATATCACTACTAAAGGACACCTCGCTGACAATAGACGTCGCATGCATGACATACTCGATGGACTAAGAAGCGAACTAAGTATAGTAGCCTCCACCAGCCTCTCCCAGGTACTGAGTAGCGTCCTCAAGCACCCCAAGAAAGGTGTCAAGGGTCCTAGAGCGAACATCAGGAGTCGACAGTAGGATCCAGATCTTCCTAGTAAGATGGTGATGTGCCTGCTCACCTATGTACATCTCTCAGCTATCCCAGCCTCGGAGAGAGATGCGATGCTACGATCAACCTTGGGAATCCACTACCTCATCACGACCAAAATGAGCATCGTCGGCATAAAGCTGAAAGATCATCTGAAAATGAAAACACTTGGGATTAGCAACAAGCCAACATTGATGCATGGAAACAAAAGAACATAAAATGAAAACTCACGGAGGCAATAGTAACGCACTCAATCTACATGAAAGCAGTCATAAAGTTGGTAAAGGTAATTGTCACACCTCATTTTTGTCACCCTAGTTAGAGGTCATCATTTCATGTAGGTTTTTTATTTTATTCTTGAGTCTAGGCATTTGCATTAGGTTTTTAAGGCATTAAATATCATGTGTATGAAGTTTGGTGTAATTTGGAGTTCATTTCAATAGTTAATAAGGATTGAGGGCATAATTATCTTCTAAGTCGTATATTTTCCGTTTGACTTTGAAATGAGTCTCGAGTCATCCCTTTGAGTTCATGTGGATATATAAAGTCTATATAGGGGTTCAATTTGATGAATTAATGGTTTAAAATCAATTCGGCTCATAATGGTTCAGGTTGGTTAAAAGACCTTTTCTTGGTTTGCTCAGATCGACTCATGTGACCCACTTAATTTTATTTCATTTAACCTTAATTGGTCTTAATTTTATCCCTAAACATGTTTTAAAAGGTTGAATTTTGGTTTAGAAAGCATTTGGCTTAACCCTGTGTGCAAACCCTAACTTTGCGATGGTGGTGCACTGTGGTTAGCCGCCTTTGCAAAACCTAACCATGCACCCATGGTTAAGGATTTTTGTCTTAAAATGTCTAAAAATGTGTTTTTTTTTCAAACCACGGTCGTTTTGGCTTTTATTTCGTCAAAATCAGACTTAATTTGACCCCGGAAAGACTTCTGGAAGGTTTAGAAGTCTAAACCGAGGCGAGCTGAAGAGGGCCCTCAAGTGATCGACCAAGGCTGGACGGTTAGTCATCAAGGCCCAGATGGTTAACCATCTAGGCTTGGTTGGTCACCCGAGGGACTCCATCTTTGAATAGGTTTTCACTTCTCCTTCCCTCTTTTGACGGATTTTTCTGCCCTGGCAAGTTGTTTTATCCTATGATTGAGTAATTTTGAGTTGTTTGAGCACCAAGAGAGTCTCTAATAACTCTAGGATCATTATTTAATGAATTAATCTTAGCCATTGGTTTATTAGGTTAGTCCCTTATATAAAGAACATGATATTCAGCACGTAGGGGGGCCACAAGTGCATTTTATACTTAGAGAGAGAGGGAGCTACGAGTTTGGAGAGTTAAAGAATACCAAAGGGAGGATATCTAACCCTAGGCAAGCAAGAGAACAAGTATTTCAAAGGCAAGAGAAGTTCTACAAGAGGTAAACCATAGTTTTAATTGCTGAAATTAGGGTTTCTCCTTTTTCTACTCTTTCTTTCTTTATGATAGTTCTAGTGCATGTAGTAGCTCTATCTATTAGTGGAATTCAATGCTTTTGTGATGTTATATAAATGATTTTAGGATGATTCATGGTTTAATATGTTTGAAAAACTTTAGTTTACTAAGGTTTTGAAAGCGTTATCCTTTCTATCCATTTAAATCGTGCATGTTTTATGTAGCATACTTGCTGTGGTAATTGTCATGAATTGATGTTTCTATTAGTTAACATACATAATATGAATGATATTCATGATAGGTTGAGCATGTGTTAGGATTAGTTCATGGGTTGTTGTGCATAGTTGTGAAATTAGGGTTTCGGTAACCCTTATTTCAATCAAGTTTCATATGGTATGTTTAGGATAGTTTTGTAAGTTGTTGCTCATCATAGTTGTTCTATATATGCTGCATATAGTTGAATCATGCTAGATTTGCATTCATATAGTTGATTTTATAGGGTTTTTGGAGACATTATCATTTTCTAAGAATAATTATCTTTTTTGTTAAGTAAGGTTTTGCATGAGAACTTTTTATGATGTGTTTAAGCATGAAATCAATTCCGTTGTGTTCTAAGATATATATTTTACATAGGATACAATGATTGCACCTCCCCATAATGACTCTTTTATGTAAAATTATCTTAGGATAATTTTGCTTAAGAAAACTCGCCATAAGAAGGCTTTTTTTTCATATTTTACATAAAATACTATCTTTTAGGTTGGAATAGACTTTGTTATCATGTTTGTTGATATTATTGGATATTCTCGTGATTGTTGGTATGCTTTTTGGTAGGTTTTATGCATGTTAGCTAGGTCATTGCATGTAGGGTTATATTAGGGTTTTTACTTATTCATTACTCCTGCTGTTTGCATGATTAAAGGATGATTTTGGGCCTTAATATGATTTTGTCCAAATTAGTATTTTGTTCTTTTTGCATGGTTTTGAGCACGTGTAAGGGTGCAAATAGGTGTGATAATTGCCTTATTGCAAATAAGGTTGCTATCGCTTAAGCTTGCTATTGCTTGGAGAAAATTGCATAAGGTAAGTAGGGTATGAAAGTGCCCTAATTCACTTTTCCTAACCTTTCTTTTTCTTCTTCTTTTCTAGGGTTATTTCTTAATATGGATACATGGTCATTACTAGAGGTTTCCTTGTTAAATAAAATACCTATTTTCTCAAAGTTTCCATCTTCTGGAAGTTGCTTAATTTCAAACCTGGTTTACTTATCAAATTCTCTTTTAAATAAGGAAATTTAGGGTTTTTACCAGGAGTCTATATTAGGTTATAACCCTATTCTTTTCGAACTATGTGGACTTTGATCCATGTATTTCCATACGTGGTATGTAGGCGCTCACTTTGATATTCAAGTCCGCCCTAGAATACTAAGTATCCTAGGTTTTCTTTTTCTTTTATTCTTTTGTCCATCACTTATGATTGTTAGTGGAGTAGGATGGATTCATGTTTGTGATTGTTAGTGGATTAGAATGAATTTATCTATCATATATGATTGCTAGAGGAGTAGGATGGATTTGTGAATGATTTGCATGCTGTATTTTATTGATTGATATTGATTTGCATGTGATTAAGTCATTAAGTTAGCCCAATCAAATTAAGAGACCAACTCAGGCGATGTGGGTGCCTATTGGCTTAGCCCCGAACCTTCCTACATCTCAACTTAGCCCCCGAATCCAATTTTCTGGTTTTAAAGACTTTACCTTTCCTTTTAAAATGGAGTTATTAGGTTTTGCAAATAAAACATTTTTATGGTTTTCCTCTTTTCCTTAAAAAAAAATGAGGTGGTGACTCCTTTCCTTTGTTGTCTTTCACATCACATTGCAACATCCCATGGGCCATTTTCCTGGGTTCACAGCAATTTGGATGCTTTGGGCATTAGGATCCCAGTGCTTGCCGTGAGGAAAGGCGTTAGCAATGGCAATGGTCAGGCAAAAAGGAGGGATGTACTCACACGCCCACATCTGTGGCAAGAACAAGATCAAATGAACATTACGAGGCACACAATGAATACAAAGACTGAAAAGAAAAGTCAAAAAAGAAAGGAAAAGTTATCTGTGGAAAATAATAAAAGTCAGAATAAGAATTGAGCTCACCAGTGACCTTCCTCCATATACCCTCTATGAAAGTGGCGAAGGTGGCAAACCCCCAGTTATAGGTACCCAAGGCAGCCCGGTCCTCTGTCAAGGCCACCATATCATATGTAGCAGTGGAGATGCTATCAGGAAAGAAGCAACTGCATACGAAGTGGACAAAGAAGCAGCGGAACATGATCTCATTTTGGTCGCCAAAATTCACAGCAAAGTTGTTATGCTCCTTCTAATCACTCCTTATGTCACTCAGCTTGAGACGGGACTTCAAAGTCCTTGTAGGAACCATATTAAGAAGCCGCATAACTATCTCCCTCATGACAGACCACTGTGGGAGAAGAGTTCCACCAAGTCGAATCCCCGTAATCATAGTCCAATCCAACGAGGTCGGTGTAAGCTCAAACTGGGGCAGGTGGAGAGAGTTGGTGTTAGAAAACCATCTCTCAGCCAGGGCCTGGATGAACCCCCGTCTCACCAAGAAAGCGTTGCAAGTTATAAAGGTTCTAAACCTTGCCTCTGCTAGCCAACCTCGTAACACTAAGTTGGCATTCTTCGCCAACTCTATTGTCGAATGCTAAGCACCCCTAAAAGTAAAGTTTGTCCCAGATGGATTCTGTTAAAAGAAAAGATAAGAGACAAACGCATTAGGATTAGCTGACATCATATGACATACAAAAGGGGATATGCGTCAAAAGAAATGAATAGAAAAGAAAACAGAAGTGTAGAGCCCTACTTACCATGCCAATGCGAGCATGCATGGAAGGATGGCGCGACAAACCCCTCTACAAGTCTGTATTCTGTACCCGGGTCATCTCTTCAGTAGTGGGCTCCTTATGATCCGTCCCACCGACAAGTGTAAGGAGTCGGCGAACCCATCGCCTATCGCGATGTGCATCTGGTCCCTCCATAATCCTGGCAATGTCATCCTTGTCAAGGCCCATGCCTTCTCTAGTAACCTTAGGCTCCCCACCAGGAACTTTAACCTCTGATTTCACACCATAAGCCTCAGTCTCAACACAAGCTGCCGCCTATGCCTTGTCTATCATAATTGAAGAGTGCTACTGTTGCTTAGCACCGCGAGGAGGCTCTATTGCAACAACCTTATCCTTCTTAGGACGAGAAGGGCGGCGCCCAGGTGGACGATGTCCAGGATCATCCCTGCCTGCACCTCCAACAGAAGCTATCTGATATCTGCAAAAGATACAAGCAACAAGATTCAAAGATCAGTCTCGAGATAAACAAAGCAAAAGAAAAGCAATGGAAAGGGAATAAAGCTTCAAAGCAGGTAAGTATAAGCATTTATCATATCATGAAGCATATTAGACATGCCAACAAATAAACAATAATCAAATGATAACCATGCTATACTAATAAATGATAAGATGCATGCTTAGTCACTTGTTGTCACTACCTTACAAGGTTCACTTCAACTTCTTGATTCTTGGAAATGCTTCATGAGAATCGTTCATTTCCAACCTTCTAAAATGGTTTATGAGAACCATTTACACTCTTATCTTGACCCATTAAGGCCGCTTCAAGCTTACATAAGCTTTCTATAATCCTATCTCGACCCATGAGGGCTGCTTCAAGCTCATATTAGCTTCCTACAAACCTATCTCGACCCATGAGGGCCACTTCAAGCTTATATTAGCTTTCTACATCCTGTCTCGACCCATGAGGCCGCTTTAAGCTTATATTAGCTTCTTACATCCTATCTCGACCAATGAGGGCCGCTTCAAATTTACATTAGCCTCTTATCACTCTATCTCGACCCATGAGGGCCGCTTTAAGCTTATATTTGGTTCCTACAATTTCACCTTGACCTATGAGGGCCGCTTCAAGCTTTTATTAGCTTCTTACAATCCTACCCTGACCCATGAGGGCCGTTTTAAGCTTCTATTAGCTTCTTATAACCTTACCTCGACCTACGAGGGCTGCTTCAATCTTACACTAGCTTTCTACACTCTACCCCGACTAGCAGGGCCGCTTCAAGCTTACATTAGCTTCCTACCTTCTAAAATGGTTCACAAAAATCATTTACTCTCTTGTTCGACCCACGAAGGCCGCTACAAGCCTATATTGGCTTTCTATCTTGAAGCGGTCCTCAAGAACCATTCTCTCCCAATCCCGATCCTTAAAGATCGCTTCAGGCTTATATTAGCTCCTTGACTTTGGAACAGGGTTCACGAGAGTCGTGTATCTCCAGTTATGGCTCACGGGAACCATCCCTAGCCTACATTTGCTCTTCTACTCCCAGTCATGGCTCGCAAAAGCCAATTGTGTCCAATCCTAGTCCATAAAGACTAATTTTAGCCTCAATAGGTGTCCCAATCCTAGAGATGGTCCACAAAGACTATCTCTTACCTCATGACCTCACTTAAAGTCATAATCCAATCCACTTCCTAAGTCCTAACAATGCCTCTGTGAACCCTAAAAAGTGGCCCACGTGAAATAAAAAAGGGAGTTGCCACCTCATTTTTTAAAGAAAAGAGGAAAACCCAAAAATATTTTATTTTCCAAAACAAAAAGTGACTCCATGTTTTTACAATGGAAAAGGTAAAAGATCTTTTGAAAACCAAAGATTCTGAATTCGGAGACTAAGTTATGATATGGGAAGGTTGTTAGGATTATGCCCTAGAGCCAATCATAGAGATGATTGTTTAGGGATTAGGAACAATTAATTGATTTCATTTATATATGTCACATTTATTATTGATTTAATAAAAGGGCTTATTCTATTATGTTTATATGCATAATTTATATTTACATAATATGTCCATGGAGTTAGAGTTGAGAATATGAAATTACAAAGGGTTGTAATTTTGAGACTGTAGATATATCTCTGTACTAAACTCCAAAAACATTCCTAGTTGAAGGTTCACTATGATGGACAGTAATGAACCATAGGACTAGCACTTGTTAGGTTGACTCTATAGGAGGATAGCTAGTCTCAAGCTATTTGTGTGGAGACACTACAACCAACAAGTGGTTGCCTATTATAAGAATAGGTACACTGAATGTGACCAAAGATATGAGATAAATTGAATGGAGTTTTAACCTACTTGTCAATCAGTTTCTCATTGTTATAGTGGTACAAGTAATCCTTAGACCTGAGACACCATGGTTGTCTTATGCATGTAGCTTTAGAAGTTTGATAACACTAAGTGCAAATCCTATTCAGGGGTTGTGGACCCCGAAAAAAGAGAGAGAGGTGGCAAGGCCCACAGGAGGGTTTTGAAAAAGGAAAAAGGGAGTCGCCACCTTATTTTTTAAAGGAAACAAGGGAAACCCTAAAAAACAGTTTTGTTTTAGGAAAACAAAAGATTGACTCCATGTTTAAAAATGGAAAGGCAAAAGAAGTCTTTTGGAAACCAGAGAAATCGGGGATTTGGAGGCTAAGTTACGATATGGGAGGGTTCTAGGCAAAGCCTATAGGCACCCATATCGCCCTAAACGGTCTCTTAATTTAATTGGGCTAAATCAAAGTCTTAATCACACACAAATCAACAATTATCATCACAAGACAGCATGCATATCATTCATTCATTCATCTATATAATCAAATAAATCAAAGAAAAACAGAAAAAGAAAGAGGGAGGGGAGAAAACCTAGGATACTTTGTATCCTAGGGCGGACTTAAACCTCACGAAGAGCGCCTACGTACCATGTATGGAAATACATGGATCAAAGTCCACGTAGTTCGAAAGGGAATAGGGTTATAACCTAATCAAGGCCTATGGTAAACCCTAAGTTTCCTTTCAAGTAAAACATGGTAAGTTTCCAAAATAAATGATTCTCAAAAGATTTTTGGTAAATATGGAATTTGATAAAGATGGAAACTTTGATTTAAAAGACAATTTTTATGAAAGGATACTATAGGAATTACCTTACCCCTCTATTAGGAAACAACCCTAGGAGGGAGAAAGGGAAAGTTTCAAGGAAAGGAAAGAAGGGTGAATTGGGGCACCCTCATACCCTACTTACCTTAAGCAAAAGCAACTTGTCAAAATAACCACCCTATTGCATAGGGTAATTACCATATTTGCAAGATTTCATCTCGCAATGGCCAAAATAACCACCCCACATTGGTGGGGTAGTTGCACCTGTTGTACCTGTCAAAGCACTTGTAATTTCCATGCAAAACATACCAAAATACCAACCAACCAAGCTAGATTCCAAATCAAGCCATTATCATGCTTAAACATAAGCAAACACATGCTCAAAACTCATCATTAAAGCCATTAAACAGATCTGGACAAAATTGAAATAGAGCTTAAAATCACTCATAAGTCATGCAAAGAACACCAATCATGAACCAATAAGAACCCTAATTCAATCCTATATGCAATGACATGCAATAAACCCTAAAATCCACTACTATGAATGCAAAAAATATCACTTTTAGGGAAATAAACAAATCTGGACAGAATTAAATTAAAGCCTATGTTCATCCACTAAGCGTGCAAACAACATAAATAGTGAACAACCATAAACCCTAATTTGAACCTAGAACCATGACATGCATAAAAACCCTAAAATTAACTATGTGAATGCTCAAAAATATCATAGTTATCAAATATGCAGCACATATATATCAACTATGAAGAAGAAATAAAGAAAAGCCCTAAGCTATCATGCTACATGCAATTTTCCTAATACAAGGATAAATGAAACCCTAGAATCACACTAGTGCATAAAATCCCATGAAATAACCCTAAATCATGCAAAACAGATTATGAACAGCATTCTAACCATGCATATTAATCAATAGAATGATCCACACATAATAAAGGCATAGACTTTCACATGAAATAAAGCTATTCTAAGCATAAACTCAATTTCAGCACTAAGGAACCCTAGAATCCCAAACATGCAGTAAATCACATGGAATAGCATCCTAGCATACTAAACAGCCCACAAATATCATCCTAAACATGCATATTAGCTAATGGAAACAACAAAATACGATAAAAACATAAGCTTTAATATGCAAAAGAGTTATTTCATGTAGAAAACCAATTTCAGCACTAAGGAAACCCTAAAGTCCCAAACATGTAATAAATCACATGGAATAGCATCCTAGCATACTAAACAGCCCATGAATATTATCCTAAACATGCAAACTAGCTAATAGAAGCAACAAGACATGATAAAGACATAAACTTGAACATGAAATAATGACTATTCCCTGTAAAACCCTAGAAAAGACTCTAAAAAAAAAACCCTAAAAACACAAACACTCATAAAACCACATAGAATGACATTATATCATGCAAAACCAGCCATAAACAATATCCTAATCATGCATTCTAAGCATTAGAAGCATCAACACATGATAAAACAATAAGCTTTAAATATGAAATAATGCAAAGCTATGCAAAGAACCCTAGTTTGAATGAAAGAGAGAAAGGGGGAGGGGTATACCTATGGTGGTTGCTGTAGAGAGTCCTCCTCCTCTTATGTGCTGCTGGAAGCAACCTCCATCAAGCCTTCAAGCAATGCTCCAGCCCTCCTTCAAGTCTTTTCTCACACTCTCTCACTCAAAGTTTAGGTTAAACTACCCTAAGGATGGCTGCCATAGCCTCCAATATGCCTCTCACTTCAGAAAAATCTCCCTCATTGCTGAAGTATAAGGGGGTATTTATAGGGATTGAGGGAAAACCCTCAATAGTTGGGATTAAAACCCTAGGGATTGATCCAAGGGCTCTTAGAGGTTCCCTTGGGGCTCAAGTAGGTCAAATAGGGCTGAAATTAGGGTTAAATGGCGGCTGGAGCCGAGCAAATCCGAGAAAATAGGGAGGGAGCCGTGTTAAAGCTCAAAAAAGGAAAGAGGCTCGGGTGACCATCTGGGGCTGGGCGGCTAGCCGCCTGGGCCCAGGCGGTTAGCCGCCTAGGCCTGGGTGGTCACCCGAGGCCTTGTCAGCTTATGCCCATTTTTGACCCTTTCAGCTTCCAAATGTGTTTCAGGGCTCAAATGGACTCCGATTTTGACGAAACGAAAGCCAAAACGACCGTGTTTCGAAAGGGAATGTAATTTGAGTCACTTGAGGGCAAGAAACCCTAGCCATGGCTGCATGGTTGGGTCCTACAAAGGTGGTTAACCGCTATGCCTTACCATCGCTTAGCTTAGGTATGCACATAGGGTCGCACCGAATGCTTTCTAATTCGAAATTCAACCTCCCTAAATACATTTGGGGATGAAATTAAGACTAATCAAGGTCGAATGAGTAGTCATAGAGTGAAAATCATGAACCAATTCGAGCTAACCCGAAATAGGTCTCTAAGCCAACCTGAGCCTTGTTGAGCCATTCTAATCCCGAACCTTCAATTTGTTGGGAATCATACAAGAGGGAAAAATTGAAGTGCGGAATATAAAAATTTTTTCCTACGATTCCCAATCCCATGAATCTAACTATGCATAACACAAAATCAAACCCTAACTACAAAGAGGGTTAGAACACTTACAGAATTTCTGGTCTTCTCCGTTTTGCTCCAAGCTTCTACTCCGGACAGCGGTGAAAGAGCAGCCCAAGTGTGCTGCCTCCAACGGTATCCACACCTAGCTAGAGCTTCAAGTCCTTTCTTTCTTCTTCCTTGTTGTTGCTAGAGGTGGAGAAGAGAGAGAGAGAGAAGAGAGCCTCCAAGGGGCTGGACGGCTAGGGTTTATTGTGCAAGCCTCTTATGCCATGTCACACATAAGTGTGACTTATATAGGCAGCCCACTAAAGGGGGCTGGCCATGGGGAAGAAACCCTAATAGGGTTATGTGTAATTACTCTTAATTGCACATTAACCCCTATTATTTGTATCAAATACAAATAGGCCTATAAAGAACTATTCTTTATTCACTAAAACCCTTTCTCTCATAGACTTTAAAGCCCTTCTTGCATGATCAGTGTGTGACCCATTGGGTTCACATCATTAAGTAGTAGGAATAGCACGAGGTGTGCACAATGGAACTCTTTCCATTTAGGGTCTAATTGGAACTCTTTCCAATTCCCTAATTGATTATAACTCACTTATATCAATTAGGGCTTCTACTAACCATGAGTAACACCTAGCATATGGCTCATGGTGTGGTCCTTAATGAGGTGAATAGTCATTTACAAAGAACCCTTCTGTTATAGTTTATAGGTTACAATTGCATCCTTCCTTCAACACAATGTCTCCAATTGAACTAATAGGACATGGAAGTCTGTCAAGTCCCTAGTTCAATTACTTTATACTCATTCATAGATATCAACTCATTGATGAACTCATGAAACTCTTTTCATATTCATCCTACCATAGCCATGGATTTAATGAGTTATATTATGAATGCTATATGAGACATTCTCTCTCTTTTCCTGAGAGTGATGGATCCCTTGTTGATCACTCACATGCCTTCAGACACATAGCAGTAGGGCCAATGAACACCTTTGCAGACCCCTGAATAGGATCTGCACTTAGTGTTATCAAACTTCTAAAGCTACATGCATAAGACAACTATGGTGTCTCAGGTCTAAGGATTACTTGTACCACTATAACAATGAGAAACTGATTGACAGGCAGGATAAAACTCCATTCAGTTTATCTCATATCTTTGGTCACATTCAGTGTACCTATTCTTATAATAGGCACCCACTTGTTGGTTGTAGTGTCTCCACACAAATAGCTTGAGACTAGCTATCCTCCTATAGAGTCAGCCTAACAAGTGCTAGTCCTATGGTTCATTACTGTCCATCATAGTGAACCTTCAACTAGGAATGCTTTAGGAGTTTAGTACAGAGATATATCTATAGTCTCAAAATTACAACTCTTTGTAATTGCATATTCTCAACTCTAACTTCATGGACATATTATGTAAATATAAATGATGCATATAAACATAATAGAATAAGCCCTTTTATTAAATCAATAATAAATGTGACATACATAAATGAAATCAAATGATTGTTCCTAATCCCTAAACAATCATCTCTATGATTGGCTCTAGGGCATAATCCTAACAATCTCCCACTTGCACTAAAGCCAATCAACCATGTATCGCATACCTATCTTCCCAAGATGTTGGTCTTAGACATAACAAATTATGTTTTAAAGCTTTAGTCAGTAGGTCTACAAAAACTTATGTAGATAATATCTTCTGTAGTGTATCTATTACCTCTTCCAATGATTCCTCTAATCACTTGGAATTGTCGCTCTATGTGTTTGGACTTTTGATGAGACCGTGATTCCTATACTTGAGCTATAGACCCATTGTTGTCACAAAACAAGGTGTGGGCAACTCAATGGAAGGAACAACTCTAAGTTCTAAATGAACTTATAGATCCAAACAGTCTCCTAGACAATGCGACAATTAATTCACCCTTAATAATGGAATCCACTGTATCTTTCATACAGTTCTTCCATTAAGTATTTCACCAACTAAAGTGAATATAAAATATACCCCATATGGATTATATCCAAATCCATATACCCATCTACTATGAGTTTACAATTTCCATATACAATCCAATATTCCAAATTTGAATTGACTGATAACTATTTGTAACAATTACAACATAATAGATATCAAGTTCAATACATAGTGTAGAATAAGGCTTCTTAACACTTTAAGAACCTTACTTGTGTTATCCTAGGGCACATGCCCTTGAATAATGAATTCTTATCTGAAGTAAATCAGACCTCCCTTAGAATTCTCCATGTTGAACTCCTTCAACATTTCAACTATGTTTGATGATTTGGAGATACTTAGCAATCTATATGATCTATCTCTATAGATCTTGTTGGATGCTTCTGCCAAATCTTTCATGAATTAGTTTTTCTCCAAAAACCAAAACGATTAGGATGTCATTCATATATCATTCATAATGATTAGGATGTCATCTATACTTAGGATAAAGAAAAACGATCGTACTCCCACTAACCTTTTATACACTCATGGTCCATCTATACAATGAGAGAAATCAAACAATTTGATTACTTCAACTTTATAGATGTTCTAATTATGAGAACCTTGTAGTCTATTAATAGACTTCTATAACTTACACACTTTTATGGTTTTTCACCATTTGATATAACATCTTTATATCATTTTTGACATATCTCATATTCAAAATGTGTGTTTATAGATAACAAGATCCAAATGGATTTCAGCATAACTATTATCAAACAAGTTTCTTTATAGACAACTTTTTGCCTATGTTGAAAACATTCTTAAATAGCCAAGCCTTTTAGGTCTCTACCTGTCCATATTGGATTTAATGACTCTTAGTCATTTCTCAAGTTGATGTCAAACATCGCCTAATCATAATCAATAGGATTATCTTGGTGATCTTTATCACCAAAGAACAATTCTTTCACATTCTAATGGAGATACAATATCTCTCTTATGTTAAAGAAATATCCAATTTGATCTATGAAAAGAATGTGGTGTAATTAAAGGTTTTGCCTCAATAGGGGCAAGGGTTGGATCTTTGTTGGTTTGTGGCTTTACAAACAATTCTGTAAATTCTATCTACTTTTGCATCTTTCTTGAATGAACTCTTTCTCAAGAAAATCCAGCAATCATCTTAATGGACAACTTTTGTTCATTAGAGTAATAGAAATACTATCCCAACCACTTTTAGGATATACCACAATTCAACACTTACTTGACCTTATTTCCAGATTGTCTACATTATGTTTCCAGACAAACGTAGCACAAGCCCAAGCCTTAACTTCTTTAAGTTGGGTTTCTTCCCATATCATATCTGATATAATTGGGACAAAACTGGAGTGAACCCTAAATTATCAATATGTAGCAATTTTAAGGTATATCCTAGATGGATACATTAGTAAAACTCATCATGGATCAAACCATATCTTAATAGGGTTCAATTTGTTCTCTTAGATTCACCATTGAGCTATGGTATTCTAAGATGAGTCTACTATAATTGAATGCATGCTCTACATGACTGTATACATCACAATGTATAGTCAAATTATAAATGTAACTCATTTACTTCACCAAGTAAAAGATGGGTTTGGTCATCTCATAACCAAGTCATAATCGTTACATTTAAATGAGAGTCTCTACATCTCTTGTATTCTCGGAATACGTTGCATTCGCTCTAATTAGTCATTTAAATTCAGAAATCAAATTTCTAGAATGTCTTAAATGACTTAGTTAAGAAATAAGTTCCCAAAATTAATCTAGCAACTCTTGCTCTATTAAAATTTTTAAAGGTAACTTATTATCTACTTAACTTTCTGCTTCGATTTAGATTATACTAGAATCCAAAAACCAAGAAGCAGAACTAACCAACAATTTAGTTTAGAGCATGAACCAAAACTTCATAAGTTTGGTTCTTCTAGGAAGACTGATACTTTATCAAGTTCCTTTTACAATACCTTATGTTTACTACAAAATAATTATATTTCTTTGTCTTTGACTTTTCAAGACTTGCTTCCCTCTATGCTTCCATTTTAAATCACATCTAGCTTCTCAAGCTATTCTATGTGATTAATCATTTTTCAAAATAATGATTATTAATAAACAACTTTTCCTACATCCTAGTTCAGAAGAAGTCCTTTACAAGTACTATACTTTATAGTATTATTTTACTCACAATACAACCTTTGTATGTGATGTAGGACATCAAAGGCACTTTCATTGACTAATTTTGCTTCTGAAGCTCATTAGTCATCAATACTATCATATAGCATGGCAACAAGATGCCGATTGCGCATAGTGTCTTTTTCTTCTTAGGATGTTTTATGGAGGGCCTTTAAGAAAAGGCCTAATAGCATATGAACAATCTTTTTGAAATTAAGAACAATTCTCAATTTCCTAAGTCAATCAAAGAAATCGGGTTTAGTCAAACTATCAATATCCTATATATTAGGAAATAGGGGTTTTGAGGTGAGTAATTAGGTAATCTACATAAACAGAGAATTAGATTTCATTTTTATCCATAATGATTGGGTCTTTAATCATATGGTACCTCCCACTATTTTATCAAATTCCATACACCCTCTAATGGAATTCGGGAATCTCATTCCTTAATGGGGATTGGGGTCCCACTGTGACCTAGAAGCCTCACATGTTAGTTTCTTGACTTCTAACCCACAATAAGAAGACAACTCTTTGTCTATTGCTTCATAAGCAAGTTCCAATCGTTTTGCCTCTAGGGAACATACACCTCACATGTTAGTTTCTTGGAATACTTCCCTAGTTAAGTTAAACCCATCATTCACACAGGTATGTTTCGCCAAATATATACCTCACATGTTAGTTTCTTGGTATATACCAGTTTAGGCACCCCATGATATCTCATATGTGATAGTTTCAAGTAATGTCTTTAACATGGGTAGCTCCTACATGTCTGCAGCCAGGTACCCACATTAAGGGACGTTAGATGATCCTATAATGATGGAAGGCAATGAAGAATTCATTCCCTAATGACTTCTCCATTTTCAACTTAATATTAAATAAGAGGGGTTTTAAAGGGTCTCATCAAATTAACATGCATCCTATGTATCAAAATTTAAACATATAAATTATGCTATTTATAATCATACATCTTATGCTATTATAAATCATACATCGCATGCTATTATATATCAACATATATAAAGTACCATATTTTGATATTAGTCCCTAAGTGAATAGGTAACATATACCAAATTATGGTATTGGAGCTAATACAATTATCTCATAAATTAAAGCTCCCACTATGATGATTATGGACTTTGAGAGGATTCAATCCAAGCCAATAGATTGAATCCAAGGTCTAAGGTGGGTGTAGGTGATCGTAAAATAACACATTCGAAACATGCATGCTATCTTGAAACACTTCTCTAAGCTTTCAAGTCCTTCAATCTGCTCCCCTGGCTTGATGGTCTCCACCATTGGCTTGTTGGGCTCTATCATGCTCCTTTGGGTCCACCATGCTCCTTAGTGCGCTCTCGATTACATAACATTTACATAATTTAAAGAAAGGGATACATAAGGGGAATGTGGGGTACATAAGAGAATGATAGAGAGAGAGGGAGAGGGAAGGTGGCATGCAAGCCCCAAATAAATTACATCACCTTAATAAAATTACAACTCTTGTAAATAATAACATCCCATTCATAAGACGGCCAATCACAATTGGTTTAAAGGGTATAGTCCATAATCATCATCCAAACACATACATACAATCTCATTGCATAATGTAAAGAAAAACTGTAAGCATTAAAACATATGGGCAGTATGGTAATTCTCTTGAATGATTTACATTAATCTCATTAATGCATCCTAATCTTATTAGGTTTTAACAAAAATATCCAGAATTAAATAAAGTCTTAACATTTAAGACATTACAGTTTCAATTAATTAAATTAATTTAAAACATGCAAAGTTTCCTAAAATAACTCTAATATCCAATATTAGGGTTTCCTTATTTAAACAAAACAATTTCATTTAATTAAGAATTTCCAGATTTTAATTTAATCCCCAATTGTATTTTAAACCATTTAAAACATTATAAAATTAATCAATATTAATTAAATAATTAACATGGGAATTAAATAAAATCAATTAAATGATGAATTAGTGTATTAGGGTTTCCTAAAACCCTAAACCCTAAATGCATAACCCTAAACCCTAAATGCAAGCCCTAATCATTAAATGCCTTATGATTGGTCATTTAATGTCCAATCATTAAAACCCTAGGTTCATATGGTATTTAATAAAAGGGATTAGGGTTTAATTAATGCCAAATAGGGTATTAATTACCCTTAATTAATTACACTAATTAGGGTTTCCAAAACCCTAACCCTAGACATCATTTATGGTATTAATTATGCCCTAACAATTAATAACCATGATTGGTCATTTAATGACCAATCATTAACTCTTAATAAAGGTAATTAATATTCCAATTAGGGTTTTAATTAATGCCATAATGAAATTAGGGTTTCATCATTAACTCAAAATTAGGGTTTCATCCTTAACTCTATGCAGCCGTCACTACCAGGGGCTGCCTGAGCTTGGCTAGGCTGCCATGGCCGCCAACGACTGTGGGAGGCCATGGCCAGTCATGGGAGAACATCCTAGGGGTGTGGGACAAGCCTCTGGACACATGAGAAGTGGTGGAAGTGGCTGCCATCATCAAGAACAATCAGGGTTTCCAAAACCCATTGCTGGAGCCATTGTTGCAGACCTTGAAGGTCACAATAGCTTCTAAATCCTTATCAATTCGACTCCTCCATTGAAACCAGCTTTTGTATCATGTCCCTACATGAAATACTAAGCTAATAGAAGAGGTTTGGATGATCCAGTCATCACCAATTGTTCTAAACAATTAAAACAACAGTAGGCTGCCCAGAAATTTACAGCATACTGTCCATTGTCAGAAATTGATTTAAAACCCAGCAAGATGAATGAATTAGGCTACCAAACGAATTTTCCCAGTATCCTACATGTCTTAGGAAACTAATGCAATTGGTTTCATGCAATTTGGAGTTCCCTAACTCAAGTTCTAATCAAAACTCCATTGATGACTTTTCTGCAGAGAAAATCTGCTATGCTGTTCATGAAAAATTTTCAAACTTTTTGAATCTTTTTCCATCAAAACCTTTTTGAAACTTAAAGAAAATCATATACACATGATATATAATGATCCTACAATGATCTTCCATCATAAATACAGCAGCTTTAATTAGAATTAATTGCAAGAACCTTAGGGTTCTAAAACCCAGATTCAGCCTCCATGGTGTTCTTCTCCTTCTTCCTTCTGTTCTAGCATCTTAATCCAATTATGATGCATCTAAATGCTTGGGAACCTTTCCCTACCATGTCTAGAACATAACCAAGTGGTGGCAACCATTGCCACGCCTTTGATCTCCATCAATAACTCAAAGTTGTGGCTATTGCATCATTCCCGAGCAAAACTGTCTTTCCAGACAGCCTGTAGTAAAAAATTCATAACTTTCACTACAGAACTCGGATTGATGCACCGTTTGTTGGGTTGGAAAGCTTATTCAAAGAGCTTTCTAACCATATATGGCTCGAAAATTTTGGAGAAGAACTCTGAATTCGGCATGTAAAACAAGATGACGGTTTTTCATGGCAACCATGAAAACTGTTAATAACAGTTTTATAAAACCTTAGTTTCCTTATTCTTCTTCTCCAAACTCAAACCCTATTCAACCTATTGCATCCATGGCTACACTTAACCATCAATTAGAAGAGGAGTAAAAGTGAATTGACCTAGGGTTCCAAACCCTAGGTTCAGCCATGGAGGAAAACCAATTATGCAGAAAAATTTTCCAGATTTTTGAATCATTCAACTACACCATAATTACCAGCCCATATGTATTTTGTATTATGCATAATCATGGCTCTGATACCACTGTTGGGAATCGAACAAGAGGGAAAAATAGAAGTGCAGAATATAAAAATTTTTTCCTACGATTCCCAATCCCATGAATCTAACTATGCATAACACAAAATCAAACCCTAACTACAAAGAGGGTTAGAACACTTACAGAATTTCTGGTCTTCTCCGTTTTGCTCCAAGCTTCTACTCCGGATAGCGGTGAAAGAGCAGCCCAAGTGTGTTGCCTCCAACGGTATCCACACCTAGCTAGAGCTTCAAGTCCTTTCTTTCTTCTTCCTTGTTGTTGCTAGAGGTGGAGAAGAGAGAGAGAGAGAAGAGAGCCTCCAAGGGGCTGGACGGCTAGGGTTTATTGTGCAAGCCTCTTATGCCATGTCACACATAAGTGTGACTTATATAGGCAGCCCACTAAAGGGGGCTGGCCATGGGGAAGAAACCCTAATAGGGTTATGTGTAATTACTCTTAATTGCACATTAACCCCTATTATTTGTATCAAATACAAATAGGCCTATAAAGAACTATTCTTTATTCACTAAAACCCTTTCTCTCATAGACTTTAAAGCCCTTCTTGCATGATCAGTGTGTGACCCATTGGGTTCACATCATTAAGTAGTAGGAATAGCACGAGGTGTGCACAATGGAACTCTTTCCATTTAGGGTCTAATTGGAACTCTTTCCAATTCCCTAATTGATTATAACTCACTTATATCAATTAGGGCTTCTACTAACCATGAGTAACACCTAGCATATGGCTCATGGTGTGGTCCTTAATGAGGTGAATAGTCATTTACAAAGAACCCTTCTGTTATAGTTTATAGGTTACAATTGCATCCTTCCTTCAACACAATGTCTCCAATTGAACTAATAGGACATGGAAGTCTGTCAAGTCCCTAGTTCAATTACTTTATACTCATTCATAGATATCAACTCATTGATGAACTCATGAAACTCTTTTCATATTCATCCTACCATGGCCATGGATTTAATGAGTTATATTATGAATGCTATATGAGACATTCTCTCTCTTTTCCTGAGAGTGATGGATCCCTTGTTGATCACTCACATGCCTTCAGACACATAGCAGTAGGGCCAATGAACACCTTTGCAGACCCCTGAATAGGATCTGCACTTAGTGTTATCAAACTTCTAAAGCTACATGCATAAGACAACTATGGTGTCTTAGGTCTAAGGATTACTTGTACCACTATAACAATGAGAAACTGATTGACAGGCAGGATAAAACTCCATTCAGTTTATCTCATATCTTTGGTCACATTCAGTGTACCTATTCTTATAATAGGCACCCACTTGTTGGTTGTAGTGTCTCCACACAAATAGCTTGAGACTAGCTATCCTCCTATAGAGTCAGCCTAACAAGTGCTAGTCCTATGGTTCATTACTGTCCATCATAGTGAACCTTCAACTAGGAATGCTTTAGGAGTTTAGTACAGAGATATATCTATAGTCTCAAAATTACAACTCTTTGTAATTCCATATTCTCAACTCTAACTTCATGGACATATTATGTAAATATAAATGATGCATATAAACATAATAGAATAAGCCCTTTTATTAAATCAATAATAAATGTGACATACATAAATGAAATCAAATGATTGTTCCTAATCCCTAAACAATCATCTCTATGATTGGCTCTAGGGCATAATCCTAACACAATTCATCGAATTGAACCCACAAATACCTCAAATACAACCATATGAACTCCAATTGGCAACTTGGAGATCATTTCAAGGTCGAATGGAAAGTTTGTGACCAAAAGGACGATTATGCCCCTTAAGTCACAAAAGTTCTTATTAATCCTCAAGATCATCTCCAAATTGAACCAAAATTCATACACACCATCCTTAGGACCCTAGAAACTCAATCCAAAAGACTAGACTCAAAAGGAAACAAAAAGATACATGCAATGACGAACCCTAGCTAAGGTAGCAAAAATGGGATGTGACAGAAGCCCCTCATTGGCGAGCAAGTTTCACTTGCGAACCAATTACCAAAAGAACAAACCATTTTTGCCCGGGGAATTGTTTTCATCAAGACCCACTGGGGAAAAAAAGTGATCATATCATTGAATTCTTCGAATTCATCATACACAAGCACAAAGGTACTCCTCATAAGTTCTACAGAACTCTTCTCATACTGTATACCAGTTTCACTGGGGGACAAGATAAGGTATCCACAGCTTACATCGAACTACGTTCGATGAAAGGTCTTCTCATACTACACCAATGGCTCTGGTGAATGATACGAGGTATCCATAGCTTACATCGAACTTCGTTCGATGAAAGGTCTTCCCATATTATGCCAGTGACACTGGCGAATAGTACGAGGTATCCATAGCTTACATCGAACTTCGTTCGATGAAAGGTCTTCCCATACTATGCCAGTGACACTAGCGAATAGTACGAGGTATCCATAGCTTACATCGAACTTCGTTCGATGAAAGGTCTTCCCATACTATGCCAGTGACACTGGCGAATAGTACGAGGTATCCATAGCTTACATCGAACTTCGTTCGATGAAAGGTCTTCCCATATTATGCCAGTGACACTGGCGAATAGTACGAGGTATCCATAGCTTACATCGAACTTCGTTCGATGAAAGGTCTTCCCATACTATGCCAGTGACACTGACGAATAGTACGAGGTATCCATAGCTTACATCGAACTTCGTTCGATGAAAGGTCTTCCCATACTATACCAGTGACACTGGTGAATAATACGAATAATACGAGGTATCCATAGCTTACATCGAACTTCGTTCGATGAAAGGTCTTCCCATAGTATGCCAGTGACACTGGCGAATAGTACGAGGTATCCATAGCTTACATCGAACTTCGTTCGATGAAAGGTCTTCCCATACTATGCCAGTGACACTGGCGAATAGTACGAGGTATCCATAGCTTACATCGAACTTCGTTCGATGAAAGGTATTCCCATACTATGCCAGTGACACTGGCGAATAGTACGAGGTAACACTATGCCATCAAGGCTGTCTCAAAATATGAGAAAGATACATCCTTCTCATATTCAAATCATCAAGGTTATCATTCAAATGTCATAGCACGGGAAAGATCACGTCTTCCAAACCATCAAGGTTATCATTCAGATGTCAAGGTAATCACGAGAAAGATCACGTCCTTCTCTTGCTCAAATCATTAAGGTAAACACATACCACGGGAAAGATTGCATCTTTCGAACTATCCAGGTAAACATGTGACATGAGAAAGATTGCATCCTTCTCATATCAAACTCTCAAGGTGAACACATAGCATGAGAAAGATCGCGTCTTTCTCATAATCAAACCATCAAGGTAAACATAAATCATGGGAAAGATTGCATCTTTCAAGTCATCAAGGTAAGCATGCAACATGAGAAAGATTTCATCTTTCTCTCACTAAGTCATCAAGACAAAGGTAAGCTTCTACTTACCAACACTCAACAAATTCACCAAGTCATCTCACATGGAGGCCATTCATGCCTCAACTCAAACATCAACTCACATAGGAGACATACTCATCTCATGAAAGCAATCATTCGCATGCATATAGGGAAGGTATCTTTATCCCAAATGACAACAAATCATAGTGACATAAGAGGGAATTCATCCCTAATGATCAAAAGTCATATGCATAGAGAGGGTTGTTCAACCCTACTAGCATGCCATGCCCACACAAGGGCCATCAATGCAATCCTTTTCAAATCATTTCAAGTCAAACAATATTAAGATATTCACCCATTTTTCAACTCAAAACAAGCTTAGAATTCATCTCAAAGAGGGTTCGAAAGCGCGAATAGGCGAGCAAAGGCCAAACGAGCGCAACGGAGCGAGCAAGGGAGGCTGCCACCTGGCTGCAGGTGGGTTGCCGCCCAAGCCCAGGCGGCTTGCCGCCCCAGGCTGGGCGGTTACCCGAGGCTGGTGCTGCCCAGTTTAAGGGTTTTTAAACCCTTGACCCCCCATTTGTGCATTCAAGCCTCCAAGCTCAAATTTGAGAGCTTCTCTCTCTAGAAACTCACTCCATCCTTCTCCAAATTCTCACATACACATTCTCAATCAAAGTTGCACTTTCAATTCAAGTTGCGTGCATGAAATAGCATCACGAACAAGCCATTCAACAACAAAAACAAGCATCAATCATCAAGTTGCAAGATCAAATTCATCATCTTTCTTATCAAACCCATTTTTCTCACATACAAGCTCAACCATTATCAATGGCTTCTAGCAATGATTCCAACATCAAGTATCCATATTATGTGATCAAGAATACATACAAGGCACCAATCTATGATGAATCCCAAGACAAGGTGTTGCTTGAACCCAAGAAGCATCTCTCATACCTCCATTCCCAACATGAGGTTAGTTCTTCCCAACTTAACATGTTTATCTTGAAATCTTGATTTCTATTAGATAAAATGCATTCCCATGATCTTCTTTTGATTGTTTCTATCATTGTTAAGCCAAGTTCATTGATTTGGCAAGGATTGAATGTGTAAAAAGCTTGTTTCCCAATGCTTGAGAAAAGATGCCCACCAAGTGTTTGATAAAATGCCAAAGAGACAAAAACATGTTCAATTCTTGTAAAATCAATTGGTTTGTATTGTAGCATAAAGTCAAATGGTCTTGGCAAGGATTTGGTATACAAAATCTTTCATTTTAATGCTTGAAAACTAGTTACACACCAAGTGTTCGATAAAATGCCCGAAAGGCAAAACCAAGTTCAATCCTTACAAAATCAATGAGTTTGAATACACAAAGTCATGGGCATTCATTCCTAATTCATTTCATGAATCAAAACCCATATTTTAAAACTTTTTGGAAAACCATTTGAAATCAATTACCAATGTATGCCCAATATCTCTATGTTTTCAATGCTAACTCAATACACAATCCTTTGACATAGCATGACTTCCAAAGTCTCCGTACAAGGACATCAATAAAGGGGCTCATCTCATGGTGGAGACATATGGAACATGCCCAACCACGTGCTCGCAAGATAGTAAAGAAGGCGGGTTTTGGGCCCTTCCTAGATGCTCTATAGAACGAGCAATAGGATAGGCAAGCATTGTTTGCCCTGACAGAGCTATGGTGGGACACCACCAACACTTTCCATTTTAGCTTCGGGAGATGACCATGACCCCTAAGGACTTCACCATGATAACTGGGTTGAGTTTGAAAGGCAAGCGCTTGGAATACTATGAACAAGCCAATATGGATCAGAACTACATAGTAGCTCTACTCGGGGTTGAAGCAGAGTTGAGCTCAAAAGGTGTGCGCCGTACTTGGCTCTACAACACCTTTGCCATTGTGGAAGAGAGTGAGGGGACGGATCCTTAATACATTGTGAGAGCTTTCTTGCTCTACATGATTTCGTGCACCTTCTTTGCGGGCACTAATGACATGGCTCGACTTGAGTTGCTAGCTAGCATGGAGGATGTGAACAAAATTGGGAGATACAACTGGGGTGGGGCTGCTTTTGCAACCATGTATCGCTCCATGACTGACATGTCCCGTGGAGTTGCAAAGAACTTCGGGGGACTTCCTTTCGTTTGGGAGGTAACAAAGAACATTCAATTCTCTATTATTTCCCGAAACTTAACACATACATGATTTCCTCTACTTGATTGATTTTCCACAGATATGGTACTACGAGTACCTGAACATGTGTTGCCCAACTCTTGCTAGTGATGCCATGTCATGGCCTATCCTTCAGAATTACGCCCCATCTTGCTTGGCTACAAGAGCCTCCAATCGTCATGATTATGCCCATGCAAGGGCATATCTTGCCAGCTTGACTGCTGATATGGTAAAATCTTTCTTTCTTTCTTTTTTTTTTTTTTTATCTTTTTTTATCATTTCTCATTTCAAACTCAACAGGTGGAATGGGATCCATGGAGGCTGTGGGAGCATAGGCTACCCGAGAAGTACTCCTCTTGTTTGGAGTTGACAAGCAAAAGGGTCCTTTTTGAAGGCCCCACAGGTAGAAGCTGGTATCTTGGGGAGCGAGTCCTGAGACAAGTCCATGGAAATATGAATGCAGCTGTGACACCTTCCATGCCACCAAAGAACATGAGACACACTAGCCACCTAGTGGGGGATGAACTAGAAGAAGCTCTGAGGGGTTGGGATGCTGAGGGATTCACCTCCCCTCGCATAGAATACACTGCCTTCTGTCGACAATATCTGATAAATCCTAGGGTCACTGGTCTACCACCTCAAGGGGTGAGCTCCCCACACTCTTAAACTCTTTTTTAAGATCATAAGAAAGACTTCACTTGACAAACATTTGAATTTCAGGGTCGACGGGCAAGGGGACATAGCTCCACAGTTGGATCTGCTACCGGGATGACTTACAATGACGAGGATGATGACCTTGAAGGAAATCAACCTCCACCCCTCCCACAACTAAATTGGTATGTGAACTTGTGCAGTGGGATGAAATTTGTGAAGACTGACATTACTCATCCACCATTCGATGAATATCCCAAGATCGATCCATATTATGAGAATGTGAGTTCTAAACTCTTGCCTTCTTGAAATTGGATTCTTTCATTATTATTAACCATGTCTGTACTTTCCTAGGTTCCACGGGAGTATGCCCAGGAATGCATTGAACTCAATGAAGGATTGAGGAGGGATCTTGTGCGAATGAGTTTAGAGAACTCAGTTCTAGAAGCACACTTAAATCCCCAAGTAAGTGATCATCTTTATCAACTTTCAACTAGGATTGGCACCATTACCCTACTAACTCATTATCTTTCTTTGCAACAGGCATCATCATCTCATCCACCACAGGATATGCCCCCTTCTAGAGCACCTCGTTCAGGACATGATGGAGCTGGGCCAAGTCGAAAGAGAAGGCCCACGGGAAATCATTGAGTTTCACTCACCCCTTGTTAGGAATGTTGGAACTTATTATCTTCTTGTTATGTACTAATTAGGAATTTCAATTCCCAACCTTGAACTCTTATTATGGATACTTGATGAATCTATGTTGAACTTTATTGCAATGATATGATCTTGTATAGTGTGAAAAATGGGCTTAAAACAAGCACAAAAGAGTCAAAACATCACAGAAGGGCCAAACAAAGGCATAACAAGGCAAAAATGGGCGAAACAAAGCGGCGGCCTCGGGTGACCACTTGGGGCTGGGCGGCTAGCCGCCTGGGCCCAGGCGGGTAGCCGCCCAGGCCTGGGTGGTCACCCAAGCCCGAGGCGGCGTTTCGCCTGTTTTTAGGAAACTTCCTATTTTGATGGAATTCCACCTTCCAAAACACGGATTTCCGAATTTTTTCCTATAAAAGCACATCCAAGGGGTCTCAAACCCTACTTACATTCATTGAGAGCAAGTTATGGAAGCCTTAGACAAACTCTTGAGTGATTTTTTGAAAGTTATGAGTGCGGAGGCAAGGAAGGAGTTCAAGCGCTACTGCTTGGATCCGTTGTTTTCTTTGATGCATGTGAAGCTTGAAACCACTCTTCTTACTGCTGCTACATATTTTTGGGATCCCCAACTTTATGTATTCTGCTTCAACTATGAAGAACTATGCCCAACAATGGAAGAATTTTGTGCTTTGTATGGAGTTTCACCTGTAGGACCTTTCATCCTCCCTACTCCACGCTCAAGTTACTTGATTTCCTTCTCCAACTTCCTTGGGATTTCTCAACAAGAGGCCTCCATATTTGTGAAGGATCATATGGTGAATCTCATGGAAATAGCAACTTCCTTCTTGGCTCATGATAGCAAAGGTATCTTGAATTTCAACCTTACTACTCAACATGTTCTTGCTTTCTGCTTGGTTGGTCGCTACCTTATCTCCACGGGGACTCTCTATGTCCCTATTCAAATATGTGAACTGATCCCTTTTTTTCTTGAACATCACAACCTGATTCCCATGGTGCTAGCTAAAACCCTCAATAGCTTAGACAAAGCTCATGATAATCCACAAGCCCCATTAGGAAGGAGCTCCATTCTACTGCAGATGTGGCTTCTTGAAAAGCTTAACTTTTTGTCTCCTACCACCACTAATCCATACAAACCTCAACATTATTGTTGCCGTCGAGTTGAACTTCCTGGTCAATTTTCCTTGAGGGAATGGTTAGGCTACTTCCAAACTCTCTCATGGTGAAACATCAAGTGGTTTATCCTCATATGGGGATGCAAGGAACAAATTCTTCTCCGAACTTCTGGGTGTGCTATGGTCAAGCTCGTAGGGTTGAGATCAACTTCATTCTATTGGACTTCAAGAATCCTTCGTCAGATGGGTGCCATGCAAACCATACCTACTTTTGTGGTATTTGATCATTCTGTTGAATCTGTGGGCCCCACGATGGTTAAGTGGGCCAAGACTAGATGGACTGACCAACTGAAACTGACTCGAGTTGAGAACACTGATGGGCCTTATGTCATAAGCCCTGAATACAAGACATGGTTGAAGACTAGCTTGGGTGAAAGAGAAACCCTACGTAGGGAAAGGATTTATGACCTCGTCAAGGACAGAAGACTTGGATTTTGTAGGGAAGACATTCTGGAGGCAGTGGAAGCAGCACATGCTCATGACTTGCGAAAGAAGCGAAGACTTGAAAGAAAGGAGAAGAAAGCAAACCAAGAGACTATGAAGAAAATCAAAAGGACTTGAAAACTTTAGAAATAGGATGTCTATGCATGTCAATAGTTCTTTATCTAACACCAATAAATTGCTATGTCAATCAATTAGTTCTAAATGAATTGCCAATAATAATTCAATTTTGAGATTTTGTTGTTGTGGTGTTGTTTGGACCGCACCCAAGGTAACTTTATGGGTTGCCTACGTATCCCCATCCTTTTTTCCTTTTCCTTTTTTTCCTTTTTTTTTCTTTTTTTTTTCTTTTTTTCTTTTTTTTTTTTTTAGGAATGGGGAATCAAGCCCTCGTAGTTCAAATGCCTTAACTTTTGCCTAGGCCGCCCTTATGGGTTTTCAACCTAGCAGGCCTTACACATAATACTTCTTCAATTGATCCAAATTGGTAGGACGAGCGAACTCAATTCCATCCAAATCCATAAGGCGAATAGCCCCTGCTGGTAATATCTCTTTAATGACATACGGGCCACCCCAACTTGGCTTGAACTTCCCTCGTGGATCAAAAATTGGAGCTCTGATTTCTTTCAACACCAAATCCCCTGTCTTCAAACCTTGGTCTTTGACATGCTTGTTGAATGCTCTTGCCACCCTTCGCTGATATCCCTGCACATGATATAAGGCCCTCAATCGCCTTTCATCTAGTAATGCCAGCTCATCATAACGGTTCTTAACCCAATCTGCTTTTGCTATCTGACTCTCCATGGCAACCCGTAATGACGGTACCTCCAACTGAATAGGCAAAACAGCCTCCATCCCATACACCAAAGAATAGGGGGTAGCCCCTGTTGACGATCTTATGGATGTTCTATAGCCCCACAAGGCTAAGGGTAACTTCTCATGCCAATCAGTGTAGGTGTCAGCTGTTTTCTGTAGTATCTTCTTAACATTCTTGTTGGTGGCCTCCACTGCTCCATTAGTCTGCGGGCGATAAGGGGAGGATAGATGGTGCACTATCTTGTATTTCTGCAAAAGCTCCTTGGTTTCTTTCTGAAAGTGCTGACCATTGTCTGAAATAATCTCATGGGGTACCCCATACCTATAGATGATGTTGAGCTGTATGAACTGCGCTACCTTCTTGGCATTCAGGGTCTTGAAAGATGCTGCCTCTACCCACTTAGTGAAGTAATCGATAGCTACCAAGATGTACTCATGCCCATTGGAGGCTTTCGGCTTAATTTGCCCAATTATATCTATTCCCCACACTGCAAACGGCTAAGGCGACGACATGCTTGTCAAAGGCATGGAAAGTAAGTGTTGTCCATTAGCAAAGACCTGACATTTGTGACACTTCTTGACATGTGCATGGCAATCTCTCTCCATTGTAGACCAATAGTAACCCAACCTCATGATTTTCTTAGCTAGCATATAACCATTCATGTGCGGTGCTCCAACTCCTTCATGGATTTCACTAACAAGACGTTTGGCTTCTTCCTCGGTGACACACAACAGATGGACCCCGTCGTATGACCTCCGGTATAGCTTTCCTCCACACAAGACATAGTGACTTGCTAGCCTCCTTAGTGTTCTCTTATCAACGCGGGATGCTCCTTCCGGATATTCCCTTTCCTCAATGAACTTCATGATGTCATGGTACCAAGGATGGCCATCTTTCACTTCTCCTTCTCGAATAGAGCAGCAATACACAGGTTTTTCTCTACATTCTATCACCAACGGTTTTACATTCCCACCATCCGGGATTTCCACCATAGAAGCTAGAGTTGCCAAAGCATCAGCGAACTAATTCTTATTTCTTGACAAATAATTGAACTCTATTTCCACAAATTCCTTAGTCAAGGTTTCTAAGTATGCATGATACGACAGCAGCTTTTCATCACGAGTCTTCCATTCTCCCTTTATCTGGCATATAATCAGTGCTGAATCTCCGAAAACCTCTAATTCTTTGATCCCCAATTCTAGTGCAGCTTCCAATGCAAGGATGCAGGCTTCATACTCGGCGATGTTGTTGGTTGCTTCAAACCCTAGCTTAACTGCCAAGGGTGTGAATGCTTCTTCAGGTGAAACCAGTAGGACTCCTATCCCATACCCTTTTTTATTTGCAGCTCCATCAAAGTATACCTTCCAAACCTTCTTTCCAATCTCCAGGACATCCTCATCGGGGAATTGATCATTGAATTGTTCTGATGACGCCACAGGGCAGCTAGCCAAGTAATCTGCAATGACACTTCCTTTCACTGACTTCTGTGTTACATACTTTATGTCGAATTCATTAAGGAGAATCGACCATCGGGCAGTTCTGTAGGATAAAACCGGCCTTTCTATCAAGTACTTCAGTAGATCCATACGACTTATCAAGAAAACCTCATACGACATCATGTAGTGACGGAGTTTCTGAGTTGCCCACACTAAAGCCACACAAGCCTTCTCTATGGCATTGTACTTCACCTCATAGTCTGTCATCTTCTTGCTTAAGTAATAAATGGCATTCTCCTTTTTCGACCCCTCAAGGTACTGAGCTAGCATAGCTCCCGTCGCGGTTTCAGTGACCGTCAAGTATAACAATAACAGCTCACCTTGTCACGGGGGAACTAGAATTGGTGGATTACTCAAATACCTTTTAATAGTCTCAAAGGCTTCTTGACATTCTTCATTCCATACCTTGGGCACACCCTTCTTAAGCAACTTGAAAATCGGCTCGCACACCATAGTCAAATTAGCAATGAACCTGCTTATGTACTGAATTCTCCCCAAAAACCCTCGAATATGCTTTTCTGTGCTAGGCGGCTCCATCTCTACAATAGCCTTGATTTTTCCCGGATCAACCTCAATTCCTCTCTGAGTAATCATAAACCCTAATAACTTGCCCGTGGTGACACCAAAGGCGCATTTCTGAGGATTCAATCGCAGGTTATACCTCTTTGCCCGCTCTAAGAACCTTTCCAGTGCCACGAAGTGTCCTTCTCGATCCACGGACTTCACGATCATGTCGTCCACATATACTTCCACCTCCTTGTGGATCATGTCATGCAGCAATGTTGTAGCAGCTCTCTGATAGGTAGCCCCGGCATTTCTCAAACCGAACGGCATCACTTTGTAGCAATACGTTCCCCACTGTGTGATAAAGGCTGTTTTCTCCATATCTTGTGGCGCCATCTTTATCTGATTGTATCCAGAGAACCCATCCATGAAAGAGAGAAGCGCATGTCCTACAGTACTATCTACCAGCACATCAATGTGGGGCAAAGGAAAATCATCCTTAGGACTTGCTGCATTAAGATCTCGAAAATCCACACACATCCTTACTTTTCCATCCTTTTTAGGCACAGGCACTATATTAGACAACCATTCTGGATACTCCACAACCTGTAGGAACCCTGCGTCCAGTTGCTTGGTCACTTCTTCCTTTACCTTCAATGCCCATTCAGGTTTTAACCTTCTCAATTTTTGCTTTACCGGCTTTTAAGGGGATTAGTGGGGATGAAATGCTGCACAATGTTAGGATCTATGCCGGGCATGTCTTTATAAGACCATGCAAAGGCTGTTATGTTGGCCTTTAAGAGGGCTATCAGCTTTTCTTTTTCAAGTGGTGAGAGGGTTATCCCAATTTTAATTATTTTTGGCAATTCATTTGTCCCTAAATCGATTGATTCCAATTCATCCATGTTAGGTTCGGTGACACCCCTTTTCCTTCACTCAACGAGCTCCGGGGGGACGTCATTCCTAGGATCTATATCCATGCCATAAATATCCATAGAAGAGAGAAAAGAAACACTGAAGCAAACAATGTATAAAAGAAACACACTTCATTAAAGGAACAAACAAAAAGACACAAACTTGAAAAGGAAACAAAATTTGGTGCAACAACTATGAAACGACTCCTAACTCCACAAAGTGGGATAGGCGGACACACTTTATTGAAAGCAGGAAATATTCTAACTAAGGAACCTACAAGCTACTATCAGGCAGGTCATGATCTTCCTCTTCAAGGATCTCTGCAATGGCTCCATCTTCTAGGTACCAATTGTGAAGCGGCATGGTTGCATGGTGAATTGACGAATCTTGGCAATCTTCTGTTGCTGACTCCCCCAAAGTAAGAATCATATCTTGGAACATGGTGACCATAGCCTCGGTATCCACATGCTCTACCCAGTCTTCTTTCTTCTCCCAATAACTGTCATTGATGGCTTCATCATCCACCATTTCAGCGGTGATTGGATACCATTCGGTGAAGAAAATCTCAAACCCCGGGATTCTGATCTTGGTTGTCGGATTGAACATAGGCTCTGGGAACCCACAGTACAGGAAGTCATCCCCCTCCTTGATAAAATAGCCATTCAGAGTCGGCCTGTATGGTGAAATCTTAAAGTCTGGCACCCTTCCTTCTACTCTAGCTTTTCCCTTCTCCTTATTCCTCTTTGTCATTTCTGCATAGTCATTCTTAGTGGGCTCATATCCTACCCCAAAAGTGTAGGAAACAACCTGGCTTTGAATAGAATGAGGGAGTCCTTACTGGCGACGCCCTAGGCCCATACCCGGGAAGAAATTCATTTTCCGCATTATCTCCCCAACATGCAAATTACCATGAGGACAATAGTCAAGGGGTATCAATTCTTCCTTTTCCAACTCTTTTTCTATACATTGCACATACTCAAACCCAGACAAGGGTATCTCAACTGATTCTGGTTTTATTTCACATATGGGTACACCCGCTATTTTCAAATCATAGTCCCCTTGAAGCGTGACAATGGCTCCCTCATGAGGGAACTTTACCTTTTGATGCAATGATGATGGTACAGCCCCAGCAGGATGAATCCAAGGCCTTCCCAATAACAGATTAAAACATGACGGCACATCCAGGACTTGAAACTCCACTCTGAACTCCGTGGGTCCCATGATTAAAGGTAGAGTGATCACCCCAATTACTTCTCTACGAGTGTTATCATACGCCCTCACTGTCTGCCCAGATGGAGTGAAATCAGTAGGCCCCAAGCCCAAAACGGTTGCAGTTCTCAAGGGACATACATTTAGTGCGGAACCATTATCAATCAAGACCGTGGGAACTCTCTTCCCCATGGTGTCAACGGTTATGTGCAAAGCTTGGGAGTGGCTGGGTCCACTCTTAGGTAAGTCAGCCTCTGTAAACACTATAGTGGAATTCTTCGGAGCCGGGTTTACTAGATTCACCAATCCCTCAGGAGACAAATCAACCGGAACCTATATCTGGTTTAACAACTTCAACACTGTCTGTCTGTGTTTGTGAGAGGCCATAAGCAAGCCCCATATGGTGATATTGGCATTGGTCTTCTTCAATTGTCTGAGTACTTCATCCTCTTCTTCTTTCACATCAAGGCGCTTATCTAACTCACCCAGTGGATTATCAGATTCCAAGTGCGGAGGCTTGAAATGGCGGCCCCCTCTTGTCATGTGGTCTACTTCTTCATCACTAGCCCATATGTCATCAATTTCATTTGTGTCACCCATTAGGTCATACCATTCAATCATGTCAATGTCCTCCATTTGCACCTCTTCGGGTATATCATCCCAGCCAGTGGGAATTATAGGCTCACTCGGCAATGGATCAGGGTAAAGCACATAGTAATCAAATTTCCCCGAAGGTTCTCCTAATGGCCCCACTTGAGGGTCTCCTGCTTCATATCTTTCTTTCAACTGCTGTTGGATGGACTTTTTCGGCAATCGTAGGGTCTTTTGATCAATGAGGTCTTGGACGACCTTTCTCAACATAGCACAGTCCTCAGTGTTATGGCCGGGTATACCATGGTATTAGCAATATTGATGGGGTGTTTGGGGTCTTGGCTTTGGAAGGTGAGGTATGATAAGGCCTTGGTTGCAGCATTGGTAAAATGCTTGGGTCAAGGACATGGGTAATGGAGTGTATTGTCTTATGGGTAGGCAAGGTCGAGATGGGTCAGCTTCAATGGCATTTATGGAGTTGGATGAATTATGAGAGGGAAGTGGATTTTGGGTAACATTTGGGCGATTTGGTGGAGTTGGTGGTGAGATGATTTGTTTGTCAAGTAAGTCTTGGATCTCATGCCTAAGGCGATAACAACGGCTGGTTGAGTGGCCTTTGGCTTGGTGGAATTTGCAGTATTCATTCTCATTGTAGCTCTTAGGCAATGGGTTTGGTGGTGGTCTTGGGTCGAGAGGTCTCAACAGGCCTCGGCTTTTTAGCTTTTCAAGTACTTTCTCAAGTGGCATATGCAGCTCGGTGAATTGGCGAGGTGGGTTGGTGTCATTTAGGGAGATGGGTTGAATGGGTTGGGCTATGGCATTGACCTCGACATTGTTTTTCCCAGCAAAGTTCGGTCTGCGGCTCTTTTGGACTTTTTCTGTCTTGATTGACCCATCGGTAATGGCATCCTCAACTTGTGTACCCGCTCCGATAAGAGCCTTGAAATTAGGGAAGTAGTGAGCAAAGAGGTGCTTGTGATACACCGGCAATAGGTTCTTAACCACCAACTGAATCTGATCTTCCTCATTCGGCCTATCTGCCATTTTCGAGGCCTTTTGCCTCCACCTTGTAATGAAAGTGGAAAAAGTCTCATTAGCCCCTTGTTTCATGGTCTCTAGGTCCCTTCTTGTGACATCCACCTCAGTGTTGTACTTGTAGTGCTCTGAAAACTCATTACATATGTCCTCCCAAGTCCGGGTTCTATTCTCATCCAAGGCTAGGAACCACTTTAAGGCAGACGTGGCTAGGGTTTCATGGAACATTTGGGCCAAGAGTTCATCTGTCGCTCCTCGAGGGTGCATAGCTCGTACATACATCTTCAAATGGGTCTTAGGGCAACCCGTTCCATCAAACTTTTCTAGTTCGGGCATCTTAAATTGTAGTGGAATACGAGCTTAAGGAAACAAAGATAGGGTACGTACATCCACCATGTCATCTGTCCTACGGATTCCCTTTATAGTTCTCTCCAAGGCTTCTACCTTGTTAGCCAACACAGAATCTGTATCAGAGGTCTTCCCCTTACTTCCCCCTTCTAGGTTAAAAATTTTGGGTGACTCATTTCCCTTGGGCTTAGTACTCCCTCCCTCATTGGTCTTAGTGCCTTCTCCAGACTGGGTCCCATTTTTAGTGTAATCCCCCGGGGTACGACCATTATTCTGTTCGGGTTCCGACATCTTATGTTGGATATCTTGGGCCATTTTCAATGCCCTTTCGGATACATCAGTGGTGTAATCAAGCTTGGTCATGATAGCCTTCAAACAAGTCTCAACATCAAAACCCCCTTCACTAGTTGCTTCGTCGGCCATATCTGACTGGTTGGTAGAATCAATCTTCACTAAGCGCCCTTGCTGGTCGCAGATCCAAGCTAGTACGTCTTCTCATTCCTCTATGAAAGGGAACAATCAGTCTCTCATCCTAAGGGTATGTCCTAGGCTTCTATATTTGTCTCAATGACTTCACACCATATATACTCAATTAGTACCTTTTAATCCAATCACCTTTGCAATGGTCATAGGCGTAAAGTACGTATTAAGGATATAGGGTGCAAAGGTTCTCTATTAATTTTCCATTAAGCACATCACAAACACAGTCATGATATCATTACAAACAATGTAGGTGCATAAGGGTGAAACCATAGTGCCCTACAAGTCTGTCTATATGGACTAATGATAAGGGTAGGCTGGGGTCCTTCACTTGCTTGAGCAATCTTTATACCTAACCACATATGGCATCAGGAACGCCGCATGGGTCCAGCAGTACGTGATTAACTCATTTAATATACCCAAGGGCAAGCCGAAGGGTACTTGGCAAGAGAGGTTGAGAGCTTTCGCCCCAACTCATGGAATCAGGAAAACCAAGGTTGAGGCTAGGCCCGTCAGTGGCAAGGGACATCGATCCTAACATGCAAGAGTTTGCGCACACAATGCAATAAATGAAAGCACACAATCAAGCGGATGCAATGTGATTGATTTTAATTAAACAAAAGAAATTAACTTAGCCCAATCAAATTGTATAGAGTCTAGCCCACAAATCCCCAGTGGAGTCGCCAAGTCTGTGGACCCCGAAAAAAGAGAGAGAGGTGGCAAGGCCCACAGGAGGGTTTTGAAAAAGGAAAAAGGGAGTCGCCACCTTATTTTTTAAAGGAAACAAGGAAAACCCTAAAAAACAGTTTTGTTTTAGGAAAACAAAAGATTGACTCCATGTTTAAAAATGGAAAGGCAAAAGAAGTCTTTTGGAAACCAGAGAAATCGGGGATTCGGAGGCTAAGTTACGATATGGGAAGGTTCTAGGCAAAGCCTATAGGCACCCATATCGCCCTAAACGGTCTCTTAATTTAATTGGGCTAAATCAAAGTCTTAATCACACACAAATCAACAATTATCATCACAAGACAGCATGCATATCATTCATTCATTTATCCATATAATCAAATAAATCAAAGAAAAATAGAAAAAGAAAGAGGGAGGGGAGAAAACCTAGGATACTTTGTATCCTAGGGCGGACTTGAACCTCACGAAGAGTGCCTACGTACCATGTATGGAAATACATGGATCAAAGTCCACGTAGTTCGAAAGGGAATAGGGTTATAACCTAATCAAGGCCTATGGTAAACCCTAAGTTTCTTTTCAAGTAAAACATGGTAAGTTTCCAAAATAAATGATTCTCAAAAGATTTTTGGTAAATATGGAATTTGATAAAGATGGAAACTTTGATTTAAAAGACAATTTTTATGAAAGGATACTATAGGAATTACCCTACCCCTCTATTAGGTAACAACCCTAGGAGGGAGAAAGGGAAAGTTTCAAGGAAAGGAAAGAAGGGTGAATTGGGGCACCCTTATACCCTACTTACCTTAAGCAAAAGCAACTTGTCAAAATAACCACCCTATTGCATAGGGTAATTACCATATTTGCAAGATTTCATCTCGCAATGGCCAAAATAACCACCCCACATTCGTCGGGTAGTTGCACCTGTTGTACCTGTCAAAGCACCTGCAATTTCCATGCAAAACATACCAAAATACCAACCAACCAAGCTAGATTCCAAATCAAGCCATTATCATGCTTAAACATAAGCAAACACATGCTCAAAACTCATCATTAAAGCCATTAAACAGATCTGGACAAAATTGAAATAGAGCTTAAAATCACTCATAAGTCATGCAAAGAACACCAATCATGAACCAATAAGAACCCTAATTCAATCCTATATGCAATGATATGCAATAAACCCTAAAATCCACTACTATGAATGCAAAAAATATCACTTCTAGGGAAATAAACAAATCTGGACAGAATTAAATTAAAGCCTATGTTCATCCACTAAGCGTGCAAACAACATAAATAGTGAACAACCATAAACCCTAATTTGAACCTAGAACCATGACATGCATAAAAACCCTAAAATTAACTATGTGAATGCTAAAAAATATCATAGTTATCAAATATGCAGCACATATATATCAACTATGAAGAAGAAATAAAGAAAAGCCCTAAGCTACCATGCTATATGCAATTTTCCTAATATAAGGATGAATGAAACCCTAGAATCACACTAGTGCATAAAATCCCATGAAATAACCCTAAATCATGCAAAACAGATTATGAACAGCATTCTAACCATGCATATTAATCAATAGAATGATCCACACATAATAAAGGCATAGACTTTCACATGAAATAAAGCTATTCTAAGCATAAACTCAATTTCAGCACTAAGGAACCCTAGAATCCCAAACATGCAGTAAATCACATGGAATAGCATCCTAGCATACTAAACAGCCCACAAATATCATCCTAAACATGCATACTAGCTAATGGAAACAACAAAATACGATAAAAACATAAGCTTTAATATGCAAAAGAGTTATTTCATGTAGAAAACCAATTTCAGCACTAAGGAAACCCTAAAGTCCCAAACATGCAGTAAATCACATGGAATAGCATCCTAGCATACTAAACAGCCCATGAATATTATCCTAAACATGCACACTAGCTAATAGAAGCAACAAGACATGATAAAGACACAAACTTGAACATGAAATAATGACTATTCCATGTAAAACCCTAGAAAAGACTCTAAAAAAAAAACCCTAAAAACACACACTCATAAAACCACATAGAATGACATTATATCATGCAAAACCAGCCATAAACAATATCCTAATCATGCATTCTAAGCATTAGAAGCATCAACACATGATAAAACAATAAGCTTTAAACATGAAATAATGCAAAGCTATGCAAAGAACCCTAGTTTGAATGAAAGAGAGAAAGGGGGAGGGGTATACCTATGGTGGCTGCTGTAGAGAGTCCTCCTCCTCTTATGTGCTGTTGGAAACAACCTCCTTCAAGCTTTCAAGCAATGCTCCAGCCCTCCTTCAAGTCTTTTCTCACACTCTCTCACTCAAAGTTTAGGTTAAACTACCCTAAGGATGGCTGCCATAGCCTCCAATATGCCTCTCACTTTAGAAAAATCTCCTTCATTGTTGAAGTATAAGGCGGTATTTATAGGGATTGAGGGAAAACCCTCAATGGTTGGGATTGAAACCCTAGGGATTGATCCAAGGGCTCTTAGAGGTTCCCTTGGGGCTCAAGTAGGTCAAATAGGGCTGAAATTAGGGTTAAATGGCGGTTGGAGCCGAGCAAATCCGAGAAAATAGGGAGGGAGCCGCGTCAAAGCTCAAAAAAGAAAAGAGGCTCGGGTGACCATCTGGGGCTGGGCGGCTAGCCGCCTGGGCCCTAGCGGCTAGCCGCCTAGGCCTGGGTGGTCACCCGAGGCCTTGTCAGCTTATGCCCATTTTTGACCCTTTCAGCTTCCAAATGTGTTTTAGGGCTCAAATGGACTTCGATTTTGACGAAACAAAAGCCAAAACGACCGTGTTTTGAAGGGGAATGTAATTTAAGTCACTTGAGGGCAAGAAACCCTAGCCATGGCTACATGGTTGGGTCCTACAAAGGTGGTTAACTGCTATGCCTCACCATCGCTTAGCTTAGGTATGCACATAGGGTCACACCGAATGCTTTCTAATTCGAAATTCAACCTCCCTAAACACATTTGGGGATGAAATTAAGACTAATCAAGGTCGAATGAGTAGTCATAGAGTGAAAATCATGAACCAATTCGAGCTAACCCGAAATAGGTCTCTAAGCCAACCTGAGCCTTGTTGAGCCATTCTAATCCCGAACCTTCAATTCATCGAATTGAACCCACAAATACCTCAAATACAACCATATGAACTCCAATTGGCAACTTGGAGATCATTTCAGGGTCGAATGGAAAGTTTGTGACCAAAAGGACGATTATGCCCCTTAAGTCACAAAAGTTCTTATTAACCCTTAAGATCATCTCCAAATTGAACCAAAATTCATACACACCATCCTTAGGACCCTAGAAACTCAATCCAAAAGACTAGACTCAAAAGGAAACAAAAAGACACATGCAATGACGAACCCTAGCTAAGGTGGCAAAAATGGGGTGTGACAAGGGTCTATAAGGGTGTTCATTGACCCTATTGCTATGTGTGTGAAGGCATGTGAGTGATCAATAAGGAATCCATCACTCTCAGGAAAAAGGGAGTGAATGTCTCATATAGCATTCATTGAATATAACTCATTAAACCCATGGGCCTATGGTAGAATGAATATGGAAAGGAGTTTCCATAAGTTCATCATTGAGTTGATATTAATGAATGAGTATAAAGTAATTGAACTAGGGACTTGACAGGCTTCCATGTCCTATTAGTTCAATTGGAGACATTGTGTTGATGGAAGGATGGAATTGTAACCTATAAACTATAACAGAAGGGTTCTTTGTAAATGACTATTCACCTCATTAAGGACCACACCATGAGCCATATGCTAGGTGTTACTCATGGTTAGTAGAAGCCCTAATTGATATAAATGAGTTATAATCAATTAGGGAATTGAACGGAGTTTTAATTAGACCCTTTAATGGAAAGTATTCCATTGTGCACAACATGTGCTATTCCTACTACTTGATGATGTGAACCCAATGGGTCACACACTGATCATGCTAAGAGAACTTGAAAGTCTATGAGAGAAAGGGCATAAGTGAATAAAAGAATTGTTCTTAAGGGGCAAGTTTGTATTTGATATAAACTAGAGGGCTTATTGTGTAATTAAGGAGTAATTACATAAAACCAATTATGGTTAGAAGTCCCCCTATGGCCGGCCCTATGTGGAGGCTATATATATCCTCTTGTCTTGTGATGACATTAACACAATTGGTATTCCCAAGTGCTAGCCAAAATTCACTAAGGGGCTCTCTCTCTCTCTCCTTCTTCTCCACCTATAGCAACAACAAGGAAGAAGAAGGAAAGGACTTCAAGCTCAAGCTAGGTGTGGATATTGTTGGAGGCAGTACACTTGGGCTGCTCATTCACCGCTGTTCGGAGACAAAGCTTGGAGCATAAAGGAGAAGACAAAGCTTGGAGCATAAAGGAGAAGACATTAATCAACTGTAAGTAATCCTAACTCTCTTGGTAGTTAGGTTTTATGTTTTTGTATTATGCATAATTAAGATTCATGGGTTTGGGAATCGTAGGAAAATTTTAATTCCACCTTTGTATGTTTTCGTCTCTAGTTTGATTCCCAACAGTGGTATCAGAGCCATGGTTATGCCTAATACAAACTGCATATGGGCTGGAATTTATGGTAAATTGATTGGTTAATAAATCTAGAATTTATATTCATGCATTAGAATGGTTTCCCTCTCATGGCCGAACCTAGGGTTTATGAACCCTAGGTTAATTCTCCTTCTACTCCTCTTCTAAAATAGTTTTAGGGCTACTGGTTATTCAAAAGTTGAATGGGGATTGAGTTTGGAGAAGAAGAAGAACAGTTTTCATGGTAGCTATGAAAAACCGTCATCTTGTTTTGCATGCTGAAATCAGAGTTCTTCTCCAAAATTTTTGAGCCATATATGGTTAGAAAGCTCTTCGAATCAGCTTTAAAACCCAACAAACGGTTCATCGATCCGAGTTTTGTAGTGAAAGTTATGAATTTTTTACTACAGGCTGTTAGGGAAGACAGTTTTGCTCGGGAATGATGTAACAGCCACAATTGTGAGTTTTTGATGGAGATCAAAGGCATGGCAATGGTTTCCACCACTTGGGTTATGTTTTAGACATGGTAGGAAAGGGTTCCCAAGCATTTAGATGCATCATAATTGGATTATGATTCTAGAACAGAAGAAAGAATGAGAAGACCACCATGTTTGAATCTGGGTTTTAGAACCCTAGGGTTCTTGCCACTGTTATGATCAGATACTTCTGTAAAATTGATGAATAATCATTATAGGATGATGATATATGATGTATAGATCATATGCTTTAGTAATCATAGGAGTCTTGATGCATAAAGAATCAAAAAGTTTGATTTCTTGGAAGAACACAGCAGGCTGTTTTTCTACAGAAAGTCATCAATGGAGTTTTGTTCATATCTTGAGCTAGGGAACTCCAAATTGCATGAAACCACTTTCATTAGTTTCCTAAGACATGTAGGATACTAGGAAAAATAATTTGGTAGCTTGAATTAACCATTTTACTGGGTTTTAAATCAATTTGTGATCAGGGACAGTATGCTGTCAAATTCTGGACAGCCTACTGTTCTTGAATTGTTTAGAACAATTGGGGATGATTTGATCATCCAAACCACTTCAATTAGCTTAGTAATTCATGTAGGGACATGATACAAAAGCTGGTTTTGATGGTGGAGTCGAATTGATTAAGTTTTAGAAACTTTTGTGACCTTGGAGGTCCTCCAATGGTGGTGCCAGCACTGGGTTCTTGAAAGCCTAATGTTCTTTGAAGAAGACAGCCCTCTTGGCCACTCCACACGTGTCCATAGGCTTGGCCCACACCCTAGCTCGAGTCCCCTTTGTTGGCCATGGCCTCCCACGGCCTGGCCAAGCCATGGCAGCCTTGCCTAGCCATGATAGCCCACTATAGGTGGCGGCAGCCTTAGGGTTTCTTAGGAAACCCTAATTCCCATTAATGATTTAACCCTAATTCATTAATTGCATTAATGGAAACCCTAATTAGGCTATTAATTACCATAATTAAAGTGTTTAATGATTGGTCATTAATTGACCAATCATGGTTATTAATCATTAGGGTATTATTAATTGCATTTATGATGTCTAGGGTTTAGGGTTTAGGAAACCCTAATTCGTATTAATTAAACCCTAATTCTATTAATGCATTAATTAATAACTAAACCTAGGAATTAATGTGTCTAACCTAGGGTTAAATGATTGGTCATTAATGACCAATCATGATCATTAAAGGTTTAGTAATTAATCATTGGCATTTAATAGGTTTAAGGTTTAGGGTTTTTTAGAAACCCTAATTAGTGCATATTAATTAGGTGTAATTAATATCCTAGGTGGCATTAATTAAACTCTAATCCTAATCATTAATACCATATAAACCTAGGGTTTAAATGATTGGCCATTAATTAACCAATCATAAGGCATTTAATGCATTAGGGTTACACTTAGGGTTTAGAGTTAATGCACTTAGGGTTTAGGGTTTTAGGAAACCCTAATGCACTAAATAATTAATATAATGATTTTATTTAATTCCGAAATTGATTATTTAATTAATATTGATTAATTTTATAATGTTTTAAATGGTTTAAAACACAATTTAGGATTAAATTAAAATCTGGAATTTTTAATTAAATGAAATTGTTTTGTTTAGTTAAACAGACCCTAATATTTGATATTAGAGTTTAATTAGGGGACTTTAAATGTTTCAATTGATTTGATTAATTGAAATTAAATGTCTTAAATGTTAAGACTTAAATTAATTCTGGAACTTATGCATCTCCTAATAAGATTTGGACACATTAATGAGATTAATGAAAACCAATCAATAGAGTTACCATGAATGCCCATATGTTTACTGCTTATAGTTATTTCCTTTATTATGCAATATGATTGTATGGTTATGGATGGATGATGATTATGGACTATACCCCTTAAACCAATTTTGATTGGCCATCTTATGAATAGGTTGTATTATTTTCAAGAGTTGTAATTTAATTATGGTGATGTATTATTTATTGGGGCTTGCATGCCACCTTTTTCTCTCTCTCTATCATTCTCTTATGTACCCCACATTCCCCTTATGTATCCCTTTCTTTAAATTATGTAAATGTTATGTAATCGAGAGCGCACTAAGGAGCATGGTGGACATAAAGGAGCATGGTGGAGCCCAACAAGCCTATGGTGGAGACCATTAAGCTAATGGAGGAGATTGAAGGACTTGAAAGCTTGGAGAAGATTTTCAAGAGAGCATGCTATGTTTTGAATGAATGTTTTACGATCACCTACACCCACCTTAGACCTTGGATTCAATTCATTGGCTTGGATTGAATCTTCTTAAAGTCCATAATCATCATAGTGGGAGCTTTTAATGAGATTAATAGAGATAGCTCCAAATCCAAAGATCGTTATATGTCACCTTATAGGGACTAATATCGATAAGTGGATTACATATATATAATGTTGTTATATATTCCTTATTTAAATGCATGAGATGTATGTTAGATTTAGTTAATTTGATAAGACCCTTAAAATCCCTCTCTTTTAATATTAAGTTGGAAATGGAGAATACATTAGGGAATGGATTCTTCATTGCCTTCCATCATTATAGGATCATCTAACGTCCCTTAATGTGGGTACCTGGCTGCAGACATGTAGGAGCTACCCATATTAAAGACATTACTTGAAACTATCACATATGTAGATATCATGGGGTGCCTAAGTTGGTATATACCAAGAAACTAACATGTGAGGTATCTATTTGGTGAAACATATCTGTGTGAATGATGGGCTTAACTTAACTAGGGAAGTATTCCAAGAAACTAACATGTGAGGAGTATGTACCCTAGAGGCAAAATGATTGGAACTTGCTTATGAAGCAATAGACAAAGAGTTGTCTTCTTACTATGGGTTAGAAGTCAAGAAACTAACATGTGAGGCTTCTAGGTCATAGTGGGACCCCAATCCCCATTAGGAATAAGATTCCCGAATTCCATTAGAGGGTGTATGGAATTTGATAAAATAGTGGGAGGTACCATATGATTGAAGACCTGATCATTATGGATTAAAAATGAAATCTAATTCTCTATTTTTATATGTAGTTCATAGAAATGGCTCACCTCAACCCACTATTCAAAGTATTGGACATCAACCGTTTGACTGGACCAAACTATCTTGATTGGTTGAGGAACTTAAAAATAGTTTTAACTTCCGAAAAGGTTACCTACACACTTGATGGCACACTTCCTGAGGCACTGGCTGAGACTGCAACTCAGCAAGAGAAAGACGCTTATCAGAAGCGCATGGACGATGACTTGAAGGCAAGATGCTATATGATGGCATCCATGAGCTCGGAGCTTCAGAAGCAACATGAGTCCATGAAAAGTGCTCACGACATCTTTCTCCACTTATAAGAGTTGTACAGGAAGCAAAGAAGGACTGCGAAGTACAATATTGTCAAGGATCTGTTCAAGGCAAAGATGAATGAGGGTTCATCTATGATTGATCACACCTTGAAAATGATCAACCATATCGAGCAGCTTGAAAAGCTTGATGTGATCAATGAAGCTGATATGTGTTCAGACATTATACTGTAGTCCCTTCCTGATTCATTTGGGCCGTTCATAATAAATTTTCATATGAACAAGCTTGAGCCCACTCTCCCCGAGCTGCACAATTTGCTCAAGATGACTGAGGAGATAATGAAGAAGGGAAAATGTTCTTTGCTCGCATTTGATTGAGCTTCTACTTCCAAGGCCAAGCCCAAGCCTAAGGGCAAAAGCAAAGGCAAGGGTAAGAGTACCCAAGGGAAGAAGAAGAAGAACTTAAAGCCGAAGGGAGGCGTTAAGAAAGGTAATACTGACAAGGCTAAAGGAACCTATTTTCACTGCGGTAAGGATGGGCACTGGAAACGTAACTGCCGGGAGTATCTGGATACTCTAAAGAGCCGACCTTCGGAAGGTATGGATCATTCTCTAAACTAAATGTTAGTTTTGCTTCCACTTGGGTACTTAATTCTGATGTGAATTTTGAATTCCATGCAGGATCTAGTGGGAAGTAGAAGGCTGAGTAGAAGCGGACTATCCCTTCAAGTAGAGAATGGAGCAAGTGTTGCTGTATTAGCTATGGGACTCGCTGCTTGACTCTACCTGAAGGAGTAGTTTAGAATTAATAAGCTATCTTTACATTCCAGAAGTTTTAGAGAAACATTATCTTTATTTCAGTTTAGCCTAAACAATGTTTTAGTTTGATTTAATAAATGGTTTTTTATGAAGAGTTCATTACTTCTAGAATTTATAGCATTTATCTTCTAAACCACGTTGCAAATATGAATTGCATGAAGCATGATAGCTCTAATATTGAATGCTAATAAACCTAAGAGAACAAGAGATATGGTTTCTCTTACTTTATGAACCTTTACTTAAGAATGTCAAGGTATGGGTACATGTACTTAAAGAAGTACAAATCTGAAACATTTGAAAGGTTCAATGAATTCAGATATAAAGTAGAGAAATAAACTGGTAAAAATATCAAGCTCTACGATTGGATCGAGGAGGCAAATATTTAACCTATGATTTTTCAAATCAATTTGTTCAAGTAAGCATTCTGTTACAATGGACACCTCTTAGAAATGTTTTTGAAAAGGAGGTAAATGACCTTATTGGATATGGTCTGATCCATAATAAGTTACAACGACCGAATATTATCCTTTTAAGGATATGCCCTAGAAATTGCCACGTACCTGTGAAACAGAGTTCAAACCAAGGCTGTCCCTTAAGACCTATATGAGATATGGAAAGGGAAGCACCAAACCTTAAGCATGTTAAGGTATGGGGTTGCACTGCATGTGTAGAGACATATGATGTAACCAAATTGGAAATCAAGATAAACTAAATGTAGGTTTGTGTATTATCCTAAAAGGAGTTTAGGATATCATATCTATCATCCTGATGAACAAAAGTGTTTGTTAGTAAGTTTGCAATCTTTCTTGAAAAAGAGTTTATTCAAGAAGAAGGCAATAACAGGAAAATAGAACTCAAAGAGTTGTCTAATGAGACACAAACCAACATTGATGCAATCCCTATCCCTATTGAGACAGAACCCATTATTGTACCATGATTGTACAAAGGGTTAGTTAGTGGGAGTGCGATCACATTTATGGTCCTATAAGTGGATAACATTCTACTTATTAAGAACAATGTAGAGACGTTGTCAAAAGTGAAAAATTGGTTTTTCATAGAGTTTCTCCATAAAAGATTTGGAAGAAGCATCCTATATTCTAGGAATAGAGGTCTATAGAGATAGATCTTAAAGGATACTAAGTCTCTCTAAATCGATGTACGTAGACAAGATTTTGAAAGGGTTCAAAATGCATGATTTCAAAAGAGGTCTAATTCTTGTTAAACATGAAATCAAGTTGTCTGAAAGCATATGCTATGCTATGTACATTACCAAATATCAGTAATGCTGTAAATGTTACAAGCAGATATCAGGCAGACCTAGGCAAGAAACCTTGGGAAGCAGTCAAGGCTGTCCTTAAGTACTTAAGAAGAACTAAAGGACCTACGCCTTGTTTATGGAGAAAGAAACTTAGAAATGGTTGGTATAACAGATTCAGATTTTTAATCTGACGATGATGATAGGAGATCAACATCGAGGTATGTTCTCACCTTAAATGGTGGAGCTGTAAATTTGAGCGCATTGCCGCATGTTTGGATGAGTAAGTTCATTGCAGAACTAGGAGTGGTTCCTGACATTGAGAAGCCTTTACTATTGTTTTTGTGACAACAATAAGGCTATTGCTCAAGACAAGGATCCACGGTCTCATCAAAAGTCGAAACTTTAAGCGGCGATTCCAAGTGATTAGAGAGATCATTGGAAGTGATGACATATACATATAGAAGTTTAATACAACAGAGAATAAAGAAGATCCCTTTACTAAAGTTGTGACCCAAGTGTGTTGGATCACCACTGACAGGATATGGGTATGAGATACATGGTGGATTGGTTGTAGTGCAAATAGGAGATTGTTACGATTATGCCCTAGAGCCAATCATAGAGATGATTGTTTAGGGATTAGGAACAATCAATTGATTTCATTTATATATGTCACATTTATTATTGATTTAATAAAATGGCTTATTCTATTATGTTTATATGGATCATTTATATTTACATAATATGTCCATGAAGTTAGAGTTGAGAATATGAAATTACAAAGGGTCGTAATTTTGAGACTGTAGATATTCTCTGTACTAAACTCCTAAAACATTCCTAGTTGGAGGTTCACTATGATGGACAGTAATGAACCATAGGACTAGCACTTGTTAGGTTGACTCTATAGGAGGATAGCTAGTCTCAAGCTATTTGTGTGGAGACACTACAACCAACAAGTGGGTGCCTATTATAAGAATAGGTACACTGAATGTGACCAAAGATGTGAGATAAATTGAATGGAGTTTTAACCTGCCTGTCAATCAGTTTCTCATTGTTATAGTGGTACAAGTAATCCTTAGACCTGAGACACTATGGTTGTCTTATGCATGTAGCTTTATAAGTTTGATAACACTAAGTGCAGATCCTATTCAGGGGTCTGTAAGGGTGTTCATTGGCCCTACTGCTATGTGTGTGAAGGCATGTGAGTGATCAACAAGGAATCCATCACTCTCAGGAAAAAGGGAGTGAATGTCTCATATAGCATTCATTAAATATAACTCATTAAACCCATGGGCCCATGGTAGAATGAATATGGAAAGGAGTTTCCATAAGTTCATCATTGAGTTGATATTAATGAATGAGTATAAAGTAATTGAATTAGGGACTTGACAGACTTCCATGTCCTATTAGTTCAATTGGAGACATTGTGTTGATGGAAGGATGGAATTGTAACATATAAACTATAACAGAAGGGTTCTTTGTAAATGACTATTCACCTCATTAAGGACCACACCATGAGCCATATGCTACGTGTTACTCATGGTTAGTAGAAGCCCTAATTGATATAAATGAGTTATAATCAATTAGGGAATTGAAAGGAGTTTCAATTAGACCCTTTAATGGAAAGTGTTCCATTGTGCACAACATGTGCTATTCCTACTACTGGATGATGTGAACCCAATGGGTCACACACTGATCATGCTAAGAGAGCTTGAAAGTCTATGAGAGAAAGGGCATAAGTGAATAAAAGAATTGTTCTTAAGGGGCAAGTTTGTATTTGATATAAACTAGAGGGCTTATTGTGTAATTAGGGAGTAATTACATAAAACCTATTAGGGTTAGAAGTCCCCTTATGGCCGGCCCTATGTGGTGGCTATATATAGCCTCATGTCATGTGATGACATTAACACAATTGGTATTCCCAAGTGCTGGCCGAAATTCACTAAGGGGCTATCTCTCTCTCTCCCTCTTCTCCACCTCTAGCAACAACAAGGAAGAAGAAGGAAAGGACTTCAAGCTCAAGCTAGGTGTGGATATTGTTGGAGGCAGCACACTTGGGCTGCTCATTCACCGCTGTTCGGAGACAAAGCTTGGAGCAAAAAGGAGAAGACAAAGCTTGGAGCATAAAGGAGAAGACATTAATCAACTGTAAGTAATCCCAACTCTCTTGGTAGTTAGGGTTTATGTTTTTGTATTATGCATAATTAAGATTTATGGGTTTGGGAATCGTAGGAAAATTTTAATTCCGCCTTTGTATGTTTTCCTCTCTAGTTCGATTCCCAACAGGTTCTAGGCAAAGCCTATAGGCACCCATATCACCCTAATCGGTCTCTTAATTTAATTGGGCTAAGTTAAAGTCTCACACACAAGAAATCAACAATTATCATCACAAGACAGCATGCACATCATCCATTCATCTATCCACATAAGCAAATAAATAAAAGAAAAAGAGAAAAGGGGAGAAGAAAACCTAGGATACTTAGTATCCTAGGGCGGACTTGAACCTCAAAGTGAGCGCCTACGTATCATGTATGGAAGTACATGGATCAAAGTCCACGTAGTTCGAAAGGGAATACGGTTATAACCTAATAAAGGCTTATGGTAAACCCTAAGTTTCCTTCCATAAAATATAGGGAGTTTTCAAAGATAAATGATTTTCAAAAGATCTTTAGAAAATATGGTATTTCAACAAAGATAGAAACTTTTTATTTAAAAGGGATCTTTTTATGAAAGGAAGTTATACGATCTACCATATCCCCCTATTAGGAAATAACCCTAGGAGGGAGAATGGAAAGTTTAAAGAAAGAAATGAGAGGTATTTTCCATACCCATCATATTTACCATATGCAACATTAACCTGTCAAAATAATCACCCTATTTCATAAGGTAATTACCCTATTTACAAGATCTCTTTTTGCAGTAGCCAAAATAATCACCCCACTTTTGTGGGGTAATTGCACCTGCCAAACCTATATCCCACTTTCTATGAGATTTGTACCTACCAAAGTCACTTGCAATTTGCATGCAATAATATCCAAAAAAAAAATACCAATAACCAATCCTATTTTCAATAAAGCAATTATCATGCTCACAAATAGGCTTTTAAATGCTCAAAATATCACCACAATGATAATAAACAAATCTGGATAGAATCGAGTTAAGGCCCAAAATCATCCATAAATCATGTAAACAACAAGAATTATAGATTAATAAAAACCCTAACACAACCCTATATGCAATGACCTAGTTAGGATGCATAGAAACTAACAAAAATATGTTATAACTCATGAGAACATCCATTAATATCAATAAACATGATAACAAAGCCTATTATAGCAAAATATATATGTATATATTTTATGTAAAATACGAAAAAAAGGCCTTCCTACGACGAGCTTTCTTAAGCAAAACTATCCTAAGATAATTTCACGTAAAAAAACTCATTATAGGGAGATGCAATCATCATATCCTATGTAAAATATATATCCTAGAATACAATAGAAATGATTTCATGCTTAAACACATCACAGAAAGCTCTTATGCAAACCCTACCTAACAAAAAGGATAATTATCCTTTGAAAGGATAATGTCTTCAAAACCCTAGAAATTCAACTATATGCATGCAACAAACACCATAGTTATTCTATATGTATCACATATATAACAACCATGAAGAAAAATCAGTAAAAAGCCCTAACCTAGCATGCTATATGAAACTCACCCAAAACAAGGATAATAGAAACCCTAGAATCACAACTATACATTAAACCACATGAAATAACCCTAAAGCATGCAAAACTAATCATGAATAACTTTTAAATCATGTATATTAACTAATAGAAGCATCAATACATGATAAAAACCCTATCTTTAACATGCCATAGAGCTATTCGAAGTAAAACCCTAATTTCAACACCATAAAGAGAACATCTCACCTAAGGTTGAGCCTTTTATTGCTGTAGAGACACTTTTCTTCTCTTATGACTAACTTGAAAAGCTCTCCTTCAAGCCTCCACACCAAACTCCAGCTCTTTTTTAGAAGTCTCTCTCTTATTCTTTCTTAGAAATTAGGTTTAGTACATAAAAATGGCTCCCCTAATGTTGAAACATAGTGGGGTATTTATAAGGTTCAGCCCTCCTAAACCAATAGTTGAGATTAAAACCCTAAATATTAATCCAAGGGTCATTAGAGACTCTCTTGGGGCTCAAGTCACTCAAATAGGGCTAAAAATATGATAGAAAGTCGTGTGGAGGCGGAAAAATCCGTTAAAATAGGAAGGAATCCCACCTTAGCCAAAAAAATAGGTAAATGGCTTAGGTGACCACCCAAGGCTGGGCGGCTAGCCATATGGGCCCAGGCGGCTAGCCGCCTAGGCCTGGGTGGTCACTCAAGCCTTCGTCATGTTTTGCTCTTTTTTGCATCTTTCCAATTTCCAAAAGTGTTTTAAGGGTTAAATTAAATTAACTTTGATTTTGACGAAACGAAAGCCAAAACGACCATGTTTTGAAAAGGAACACATTTTTAGACATCTTAGGGCAAAAATACTTAAGCATGGGTTCATGGTTAGGTTTTACAAAGGTGGCTAATCGTTATGCACCACCGTCGCAAAGCTTAGATATGCACACAGGGTCGCACCGAATGCTTTCCAATTCAAAATTCAACCTTTTAAAACAACTTTAGGAATGAAATTAAGACTAATTAAAGTCAAATAAGGGAGAATTGAGTGAAAATCATGAGCCGATTTGAGCGAACCAAGAAAGGGTCTTTTAACCAACCTGAACCATTATGCGCCGAATTAATCCCAAATCATCAATTCATCAAATTGAACCTACAAATATCTCATATGTATCAATATAAACTCCAATTGACAACTTGAAGATCATTTCAAGGTCAAATGGAAAGTTTGTGACCTAAAAGAAGATTATGTCCCTCAAGTCACAAAAGCTCTTATTAACCCTCAAGATCAACTCCAAATTGAACCAAAATTCCTACCCATTATCCTTAAGACCCTAGGAACTCAATGCAAAAGACTAGACTCAAAATGGAAACAAAAAGTTACATGAAATGACAAACCCTAGCTAAGGTAACAAAAATAGGGTGTGACAGAAGCCCCTCATTGGTGAAACAAGTTTCACTTGTGAACCAATGAGAAAAGAACAACCCATTTTTACTTGAAGGATTAATTGCATTAATGCCTACAACTCAAATGAAAGCATCATATCTCTATACGTGCTAATTGCTCCCAATCAACCATATCTCATGCATGCCAACTTCATTGGTATCCTATGCAAATCCCAAATACCATGCATTGATTTCGTCAGTGATTCTAACATTGGTCTTCCTATAATGCAAAGCTAGTGACACTAGTGTACTTTATGTATTACAAGGCACCTTATTAGCACACCAATTTAATTGGTTGCCACCAAATAAGGTTCAATATTCATAGTAAGTTTTTATTTACTATAAATTATCACACAATGTGAGAAGGTTTTCATTATTCTCACATTAAATTCAATGAGTCTTATCATGACAAAATCATCATATGGGGGTAGTAAGTTATCACATAATATGAGAAAGGTTTCATTATTCTCATATTAAGTTATTAAGTCAAAGTAAGCTCCCACTTACTATCACTTATCATTCGATGTGAGAAAGGTTTCTTTATCCTCACAAAATCATCATAGGTTATCACATAATGTGAGAAAGGTTTCATTATTCTCACATTAAGTTATCAAGTCAAAGCAAGCTTCTACTTACTATCACTTATCATTCGATGTGAGAAAGGTTTTTTTATTCTCACAAAATCATCATAGGTTGTCACATAATGTGAGAAAGGTTTAATTATTCTCATATTAAGTTATCAATTCGATGTAAGAAAGGTTTCATTATTCTCACATTAAGTTATCAATAAGTTCACAAAGTCACCACATAATGAGGCTATTCAAGCTTCAATCCAAAACATTGACTCATAAGGAAATATATTTACCTCATGAAAGCAACAATTCACATGTAAATAGGGAAAGTATATTTATCCGAAATAGCAACAAATCATAGAGATAAGGGAATGAATTTCAACCCAAATGACAATAAATCATATGCATAGAGGAATACATTCAACCTTATTGGCAAACCATGCCCATATAGGGTAACCCATGCAATCCATCTTAAAATCATTTCATGAGAATCAATAGCAAGATATTCATTTAATTTTAAACTTATAATAAGCCTAAGATTTCATCTTAGTGGACGTTCAACGGTGCGAATAGGCGAACATGGGCAAAACGGAGTAAGCAAGAAAGGGTAACCACCCTACCTTAGGCGGCTAGCCACCTAAGCCCAGGTAGCTAGCCATCCAAGGCTGGGTAGTTAGCTAAACCTGGCCCTCCAAAATTCTGGGTTTTTAACCCTTGACCCCCCATTTGATGCCCACAAGCCACCAAACCCAAATTTGAGACCTTCTCTCTTTAGAAACCCATTCCATCTTTTTCCCAACTCTCATATACACATTCTCATTCAAAGTTTCAATTTTAAATCAAATTGTGTGCATGAAATAGCATAAAAAACAAGTCATTTGACAACAACAAAATCCATTTATCATCATCTTGCAAATCAAATCCATCATCTTACCAATCAAACCCATTTTTCTTGAATACAAGCTCAACCATCAACAATGGCTTCAAGCAAAGATTCCAACATCAAGTATCCATTCTATGGAGTCAAGAATACGTACAAGGCACCAATCTATGATGTGCCTCAAGACAAAGTGTTGCCTGAACCCAAGAAGCATCTCACATTTCTCCATTCCAAACAAGAGGTAAACTTACCAACTTAACATGTTTATCTTGAAATCTTGATTTCTATTGGATAAAATGTATTCCCATGATCTTTTTTTGATTGTTTCTATCATCGTTAAGCAAAGTCCATTGATTTGGCAAGTATTGAATATACAAATAGCTTCCATTTCGAAGCTTGAGAAAAGTTACCCACCAAGTGTTTGATAAAATGCCCAAGTGATGAAAACTCATTCAATCCTTACAAAATCAATGAATTTGCATTGTTAAACAAATTCCATTGATTTGGCAAGGATTAAATATACAAAAAACTTTCATTTCAATGCTTGAAAACAAGTCACCCACCAAGTATTTGATAAAATGCACAAGCGATGAAAACTCATTCAATCCTTACAAAATCAATGAGTTTGAATAAGTAAAGTCATGGGCATTCATTACTAAATCATTTCATGAACAAAAACCAATATTTTCATACTCTTAGAAAGCTATTCTAAAATCAATTACTAATGTATGCCCAATATCTCTACATTTTCAATACTAACCCAATAAACAATCCTTTGAATAGCCCAATTTCCAAGATCTCCGTACAAGAACATCAATGAAGGGGCTCATTGCGTGATGGAATCATATGAAACTTGCCCAACCACTTGCTCATAAAATAATTGAAAAGGCGGGTTTTTCCATTCTTTGATGCTCTATGGAATGAGCAATGGGATAGGCAAGCATTACTTGCCTTGTCAGAGATATGGTGGGATGCCACCAACACCTTTCACTTTAGCTTCGGGAAATGACCATGACCCCTAAAGACTTCACCATGATAACCAGGTTGAGTTTAGAAGGCAAGTGCTTGGACTACTATGAGTATGCTAACACGGATGAAGACTATCTATTGTCCTTACTTGGAGTTGAAGTGGAGGTGAGCTTAAAGGGTGTATGCCAAACTTGGTCTTTTAATAACTTTGCTACTAAGCAAGAGAGCAATGGGGGAAATCCCAAGTACATTGCGATAGCTTTCTTGCTTTACATGATTTCATGAACCTTCTTCTCGAGCACCAATGACATGGCCCAACTAGGGTTGCTTGCTAATATGGAAAATGTGCACAAGATTGGAAAATACAATTGGGGAGGAGCTGCTCTAGCAAATACGTTCCGTTCAATGTTTGACATGTCTCGGGGAGTTACAAAGAACTTTGGGGGACTTCCTTTTGTTTGGGAGGTAATAAGAACATCCAATTCTTAATTTTCTCCTGAAACTTAACTCATATATGATTTCCTTCATTTCTTTGATTTTTAACAGATCTGGTATTATGAATACCTAAACATGTGCCACCCAGTGCTTGCTGGTGATGCAACAGAGTGGCCTATCCTTCGAAATTATGCCGCATCCTATTTAGCTGCACGAGCCTCTAACTGCCATGACTATGCCCATGCAAGGGCATATCTAGCAAGCTTGATTGTTGATATGGTAAAGTCTTTCTTTTTTATCTTTTATCTTTTATTTCTTATCTTAAACTCAACAGGTGGAATGGGATCCATGGAAGCTATGGGTACCTAGGCTACCCAAGCAGTATACATCCTATTTAGGATTAACAGGCAAAAGGTTTCTTTTTGAGGGTCAATAGGTAGATATTGGTACCTTGGGGAATGAGTCTCACGACAAGTCCAAGGAAATATGAATGTAGTTGGGACTCCTTCTATGCCACCATTGAACATAAGGCATGCAAACCATCTATAAGGGAATGAGCTAGAAGAAGCTTTGAGGGGATGGGATGTTGAAGGGTTCACTTCTCCCAACATTGAATACACTACCTTTTGTGAATATTATCTGATAAAGCCTAGGGTTATTGGTTTCCCACCTCAAGGGGTGAGTCCTCATTCAATCAAATTTTCTTTATGATTATAAAAGAAGCTTCTCTTGACAAAAGTGTTTTATTATAGGGCCAACGAGCTAGGAGGCATAGCTCTACAGTTGGCTCAGTCACAGGGATGACTCATATCATTGAGGATGATGACAATGAAGGAAATCAACCTCAACTTCTCCCACAACCTAACTGGTATGTGGACTTGCATAGTGGGATGGATTTTTTCAAAGCTGGTATTACTCATCCTGCTTTTGATGAAACTCCCAAGATAGATATAAGTTGTGAACATGTGAGTTCTCACCTTTTAAGCATTTCTTATTTCAAGCAAATCCTGCTTTGTTGTTATTAACCATGTCAATTATCCTAGGTACCTGTGGAGTATGCCCAGGAGTATATTAACCTTAGTAAAGGCTTGAGGCGGGAACTTATGTGAATGAGTTTATTAAACTCGGTTCTAGAAGCACGCTTGAATCCCCAAGTGAGTGATTATCTTATTAAAATTGACCAAGATTGGAATCATTAACTTGTTAACCCATTATTTTTCTTACAACAGGCCTCATAATCTCATCCACCACGACATGTGCCTCCTTCTAGCGCTCCTCATTTGGGTCATGATGGAGCTGGGCTAAGTCAAAAGAGGAAACCAATAGGGAATCATTGAGATTTGCTTACCTTTTTTGCTTGGAACATTGGAACCCAACTAGCTTCTATCATGTAATGGCTAGGAATCATAATTCCCAACCTTGAACACCTTGTTATGGATACTTTATGAATCTTTGTAGAACTTTCTTGCAATGGTTTCATCATGCATTTTATGAAAAATAGACTCAATTTGAACTTATATAGGTTAAAACACCTAAAAAGGGCCAAACAGAGGCAAAACAGGGTAAAACAGGACGACGGCCTCGGGTGACCACCTGGGACTGGGCGGCTAGCCACCCAAGCCTGGGTGGTCACCTGATCCCGAAGCAGTGTTTTGCCCAGTTTTAGGAAATTTCCTATTTTGACAACTCCATACCTTCTAAGACTTGGATTTGCGATTTTTTCCCCATAAAAACCCATCCAAGGGGTCTTTAAACCTACTTACATTTATTGAGAGAAAGTTATGGAAGCCCTAGACAAATTCTTAGGTGATTTTCTGAAAGTTATGAGTGTGGAGGCAAAGATGGAGTTTAAGCACTACTGTTTGGATCCGCTGTTCACTCTGATGCATGTGAGGCTTGAAACCAATCTCCTTACTGCTGCTATATATTTTTGGGATCCCTAACTTCGTGTATTTCATTTCAACTATGAAGAACTATGTTTGACAATGGAGGAATTTTGTGCTTTGTATGGGGTTTCATCTGCAGGACCTTTCATCTTCCCTTCACCACACTCAAGTTACCTGACTTCCTTCTCTAACGTCCTTGGGGTTTCCCAACAAGAGGCCTCCATATTTGTGAAGGACCACATGGTGAATCTAATGTAGGTAGCAACTTCCTTTTTGGCTCATGATAGCAAAGGTACCCTGAATTTTACTCTTAACGTTCAATATGAACTTGCTTTTTTGCTTGATTGGTCGCTTCCTTATCTTTAGTGGCACTTTTTATGTCCCCATTCAAATATGTGAATTAATCCCTTTCATTCTCAAACGTCACAACATGATTCCCATGGTGTGTAGACACCTAAATTTTGTTAGGCCGCCTCCGGACAAAATTAATTAACCCATCAGCAATATAATTAGGTCGGATACACTCGGTACCTAATTTTATTCACCTTGTCCTACCCACCACTAGGGCAAGGCATTCCCCCTAGTTCAATCTTCAAACCCCTAAATCGAACCCCTAAAGCAACCTTGGGTTCGATTTCTCATTATCTTTTATCCAATGGTCAATCCGACCATTGGATCTTCAATTCAATGTTCCTAAAGCAGTCTAGGACCATCTGATCGGGAATCGAAAGGCATAGACCCTCTAATCCCCAAAACCCCCAAATCGAACCCCTAAAGCAACCTTGGGTGGTTCGATTTCCTACAGTCTCTTATCCAATGGTCAATCTGACCGTTGGATCTTCAAATTCAATGTTCCTAGAGTGGTCTAGGACCATTTGATTAGGAATCAGAAAGCATAGACCCTCTGATCCCCAAAACCCCTAAATCAAACCCCTGAAGCAACCTTAGGTGGCTCGATTTCCCATAATTTCTTATCCAATGGTTAATCTGACCGTTGGGTCTTCAATTCAATGTTCTTAGAATGGTTTAGGACCATTTGATGGGGAATTAGAAGGCACAAACCCTCTGATCCCCAAAACCCCTAAATCGAACCCCTAAAGCAACTTTGGGTGGTTTGATTCCTCTTAATCTGTCATCCAATGGTTAATCTGACCGTTGAATCTTCAATTCAATGTCTCTAGAACAACTTAGGATCATTTGATTGGGAATCAGAAGGCACAAACCTTCTAATCCCCAAAACCCCTAATTATACCTCTGTAAAGCAACTCAAGGTGGTTTGATTCTTTAAAATTCCTCATCCAACAAACAATCCAACTATTGGATCTTCAAGTCAAGTCCCTAAGATCAACTTGGGACCATTTGTTCGAAGATTAAAAGGCGCAAACCTTGCGATCTCCAAAACCCCTAATCTAAACCCCCTAAACTAACTTAAGGTGGTTTGATTCTTCACAATCCTTCATCAAACGGGCAATCCAACCATTCGATCTCAAATTCAAGTCCTTAAGATCAATTTAGGACCATTCGATCAAGGATTGGAAGGCATAAGCCTTATAATCAATGAAACCCTATTCATCACTACTCGAATTGAACTTTGGGTAGCTTGGTACTTCAAAATCTCTCCTCTGATGACAAATCCAATCGTTGGATTTTTCATTCCCTCAAGATCAAATTGGATCCATTCGATTGAAGATTAGATGTCATTAAACTCCACAATCAAAGAAACCCTAATCAGAGAACTAATGTGTTGGGAATCGAACCAGAGAGGAAAACTACAAAGGTGGAATTAAAATTTTCCTACAATTCCCAATCCCATAATCCAATTATGCATAATACAAAACAAAAACCCTGACTACAAAGAGAGTTAGGATACTTACAGTTGAGCAAAGTCTTCTCCTTTATGCTCTAAGCTTTGTCTTCTTCCTTATGCTCCAAGCTTGAACTCCGAGCAGCAATGAATGAGCAGTCCAAGTAGCCTCCAACGGTATCCACACCTAGCTTGAACTTGAAGTCATTTCCTTCTTTTCCTTGTTGATGCTAGAGTAGGAGAAGAGATGAGGAAGAGAGAGGGAGAGCTGAAATTTTTGGCCAGCACTTGGGAGCCTCCAAGAATGCTTCAAGTGATGATGTCATCACATCATAAAAGGTTTTAAATAGCCTCCAACTAAGGCTGGCCAAGGGGGTCTTCAAAGCCTAGTGGATTTTGTGTAATTACTCTTAATTGCACAACAACTCCTCTAATTTGTATCTTATACAACGTTGCCCCCTTAAGAACAATTCTTTTATTCACTTATACCCTTTCTCTCATAGACATTCAAGCTCTCTTAGCATGATTAGTGTGTGACCCATTGGGTTCACATCATCAAGTAGTAGGGATAGCATGAGGTGTGCACAATGGAATTCTTTCCATTAGAAGGTCTAATTAAAACTCCTTTCAATTTCTCAATTGATTAAAACTCATTTATATCAATTAGGGCTTCTACTAACCATGAGTAACACCTAGCATATGGCTCATGGTGTGGTCCTTAATGAGGTGAATAGTCATTTACAAAGAACCCTTCTGTTATAGTTTATAGGTTACAATTACATCCTTCCATCAACACAATGTCTCCAATTGAACAAATAGGACATGGAAGTCTGTCAAGTCCCTAGTTCAATTACTTTATACTGATTCATCAATATCAACTCAATGATGAACTTATGGAAACTCTTTTCTATATTCATTCTACCATGGGCCCATGGATTTAATGAGTTATATTCAATGAATGCTATATGAGACATTTACTCCCTTTTTCTTAAGAGTGATGGATTCCTTGTTGATCACTCACATGCCTTCACACACATAGCAATAGGGCCAATGAATACCCTTACAAACGCCTATAAGGATCTGCACTTGGTGTTATCAAACTTCTAAAGCTACATGTATGAAGCAACCATAGTGTCTCAGGTCTAAGGATTACTTATACCACTATAACAATGAGAAACTAATTGACAGGCAGGTTAAAACTCCATTCAGTTTATCTCATATCTTTGGTCACATTCAGTGTTCCTATTCTATAATAGGCACCCACTTGTTAGTTGTAGTGTCTACACACAAATAGCTTGAGACTAGCTATCCTCCCATAGAGTTAACCTAACAAGTGCTAATCCTATGGTTCATTACTGTCCATCATAGTGAACCTTTAACTCAGTCTCAAAATTACAACCCTTTGTAATTTCATGTTCTCAACTCTAACTCCATGGACATATTATGTAAATATAAATGATGCATATAAACATAATAGAATAAGCCCTTTTATTAAATCAATAATAAATGTGACATACATAAATGAAATCAAATGATTGTTCCTAATTCCTAAGCAATCATCTCTATGATTGGCTCTAGGGCATAATCCTAACAATCTCCCACTTGCACTATAGCCAATCCACTATGTATCTCATACCTATATCTTGTTGATCCAATACACTTGGGTCATTGCCTTAGTGAAGGGGTCTTCTACATTCTCTATTGTATTAAACTTCTATATGTATATGTCATCTTTTCCAATGATCTCTCTAATCACTTGGAATCACCGCTTAAAGCTCGGACTTTTGATGAGACCGTGGATCCTTGTCTTGAGTAATAGCCCTTTGTTATCACAAAAACAATTGTAAGGACTTCTCAATGTCAGGAACCACTTTTAGTTCAGTAATGAACTTACTAATCCAAACTTGCAGCAATGCGCTCTAATTTATAGCTCCACCATATAAGGTGAAAATATATATATATACCTCAATGTTGATTTCCTATCATCATCGTCAGATTAAAAATTTGAGTTTGTTTTACCAACCATTTCAAGTTTCTTTCTCTATAGGCAAGGCACAGGTCCTCTAGTTCTTCTTAAGAACTTAAGGATAGCCTTGACTGCTTCCCAGTGTTCCTTATCTGGGTCTGCCTGATATCTGCTCGTAACATTTACAGCAAAACTGATATCTGGTCTTGTAGTTATAGACAACTTGATTCCATGTCTGACAGGAATTAGACCTCTTTTTGGAATATCATGTATTTTGAACCCTTTCAAAATCTTGTCTATGTACTTTGATTGGGAGAGACCTAGCATCTTTTAAGATCTATCTCTATAGAAATTTATTCCTAGAATATAGGATGCTTCTCTCAAATCTTTTATGGAGAACTTCTGTGGAAAACCTATTTTTCACTTTTGACAATGTCTCTACTTTATTCCTAATAAGTAGAATGTCATCCACTTATAGGACCATAAACGTGATCGCACTCCCACTAACCCTTTGTACAATCATGGTACAATAATGGGTTCTGTCTCAATAGGGATTGGGGTTGTATCAATGTCGGTTTGTGTCTCATTAGACAACTTTTTGAGTTCTATTTTCCTGTTGTTGCCTCCTTCTTAAATAAACTCTTTTTTCAAGAAAGATTGTAAAATTACAAACAATACACCTTTTGTTCATCAGGATAATAGGCTTAGTATCCTAAACTCTCTTTAGGATAATCGACAAACCTACATTCAAGTTATCTTGATTTCCAATTTTGGGTGCATTATATGTCTCTACATATTCAATACAATCCTATACCTTAACATGCTTAAGGCTTGGTGCTTTCCCTTTTCATATCTCATATGGGTTCTAAGGGATAGCCTTGGTTTGAACTCTGTTTTACAGGTACGCGGCAGTTTCTAGGGTATATCGTTAAAAGGATGATATTAAGTCGTTGTAACTTATCATGGATCAGACCATATCCAATAAGGTCATCTTCCTCCTTTCTGACACACCATCAAGTTGTGGTGTTCTAGGAGGTGTCCATAAAGAATGCCTATTTGAACAAGATGATCTAAAAATTAACCGGTTAAATATTTGCCTCCTCGATCTAATCGAAGAGCTTTAATACTTTTACCGGTTTGTTTCTCTACTTCATATCTGAATTCTTTGAACCTTTCAAATGTTTCAGATTTGTACTTTATTAAGTATACACACCCAAACCTAGAGTGAATCATCGGTAAAGGTTGTAAAGTAAGAGAAAACTCTACATACATCATTATGTATTAGTTCTCATCTCTTTTTCTCTTGGGTTTATTAGCATTCAATTTAGAACTATCATGCTCCATGCAACTACCATTTAGTTTAGAGCATGATCCATACCTTCCAAAGGTTGGTTCTTTAAAGTATCCAGATACTCCCGGCAGTTACGTTTCCACTGCCCGTCTTTGTCGTAGTGAAAACAAGTTCTTTTGGCCTTGTCGGTATTACCTTTTTTGATGCCTCCCTTTGGCTTTAAGTTCTTCCTCTTCTTCCCTTGGGTACTCTTACCTTTGCCTTTTCCCTTGCCATTGGGCTTAGGTTTGGCTTTGGAAGTAGAAGCTCCATCAAATGCGAGCAAAGAACTTTTCCCTTTCTTCATCGTCTCCTCAATCATCTTGAGCAAATTATGTAGCCCAGGGAGAGTGGGCTCAAACTTGTTCATATGAAAATTTATAATGAACAGCCTAAATGAATCAGGAAGGGACTGCAGAATAATGTATGAACACATATCAGCTTAAATGATCACATCAAGCTTCTCAAGCTACTCGATATGGTTGATCATCTTCAAGGTGTGATCAGTCAAGGATGAACCTTCGTTCATCCTTGCCTTGAATAGATCCTTAACAATATTATATTTAGCGGTCTTACTTTGCTCCCCATACAACTCTTGTAAGTGGAGAAAGATGTCGGGAGTGCTACTTATGGACTCATGTTGCTTCTGAAGCTCAGGGCTTATGGATGCCATCATATAGCATCTTGCCTTTAGGTTGTCATCCATTCACTTCTGATTAGCATCTTTCTCGTATTGAGTTGCAGCCTCAGCAAGAGCCTTAGGAAGTGGGCCATCAAGTGTGTAGGTAATCTTTTCGAAATTTAAAACTATTTTGAAATTCCTTAACCCATAAAGATAATTAGGTCCAGTCAAACGGTTGGTGTCCAAAATTTTGGATAATGGGTTGAGGTGAGCCATTTCTATGAACTACATATAAAAAAGTAAAATAGAGAATTAGATTTCATTTTTTAATCCATAATGATCGGGTCTTTAATCATATGGTACCTCCCACTATTTTATCAAATTCCATACACCCTCTAATGGAATTTGGGAATCTCATTCCTAATGGGGATTGGGGTCCCACTGTGACCTAGAAGCCTCACATTATAGTTTCTTGACTTCTAACCCAAAATAAGAAGACAACTCCTTGTCTATCGCTTTATAAGCAAGTTCCAATCATTTTGCCTCTAGGGTACATACTCCTCACATTATAGTTTCTTGGAATACTTCCCTAGTTAAGTTAAACCCATCATTCACATAGGTATGTTTCGCCAAATATATACCTTACATTATAGTTTCTTGGTATATACCAGTTTAGACACCCCATGATATCTTATATGTGATAGTTTCAAGTAATGTCTTTAACATGGGTAGCTCCTATATGTCTGCAGCCAAGTACCCATATTAAGGGACGTTAGATGAACCTATAATGATGGAAGGGAATAAAGAATCTATTCCCTAATGTATTCTCCATTTCCAACTTGATATTAAAAGATAGGGGTTTTAAGGGTCTCATCAAATTAACTAATTTAACATACATCTCATGCATATAAATAAAATATAACAAAATTATATATAATCCACTTATTGATATTAGTCCCTAAAAGCAGACACATAACGATCTATGGATTTGGAGTTATCACTATTAATCTCATTAAAAGCTCCCACTATGATGATTATGGACTTTAAGAAGATTCAATACAAGCCAATGAATTGAATCCAAGGTCTAAGGTGGGTGTAGGTGATCGTAAAACATTCATTCAAAACATAGCATGCTCTCTTGAAAGTCTTCTCCAAGCTTTCAAGTCCTTCAATCTCCTTCATAGGCTTGATGGTCTCCACCATAGGCTTGTTGGGCTCCACCATGCTCCTTTGGGTCTACCATACTCCTTAGTGCACTCTCGATTACATAACATGTAGATAATTTAAAGAAAGGGATACATAAGGGGAATGTGGGGTACATAAGAGAATGATAGAGAGAGAGAGAAGAAGGTGGCATGCAAGCCCCAAATAAATAATACATCACCAAAATTAACAACTTTTGAAAAATTAATAGAACCCATTTATAAGACGGCCAATCACAATTGGTTTAAAGGGTATAGTCCATAATCATCATCCATTCTTAAACATACAATCACATTGCATAATAAAAGAAATAACTGTAAGAAATAAAGCATATGTGCATTATGGTAACTCTATTGATTGGTATTCATTAGTCTCATTAATGTTTCCTAATCTCATTAGGATATGCATAATTTCCAGAATTAATTAAGTCTTAACATTTAAGACTTTTAGTTTCAATCAATCAAATCAATTTAAATCATTAAAGTCCCCTAATTAAACTCTAATATCAAATATTAGGGTTTCTTTAATTAAACAAAACAATTTCATTTAATTAAAAATTCCCAGATTTTAATTTAATCCTAAGTTGTGTTTTAAACCTTTTAAAACAATATAAAATTAATCACCATTAATTAAATAATCAATTTCAGAATTAAATAAAGTCAATATATTAATTAATTAGTGCATTAGGGTTTCCTAAAACCCTAAACCCTAAGTGCATTAACTCTAAACCCCAAATGTAACCCTAATGCATTAAATGCCTTATGATTGGCCAATAAATAACCAATCATTTAAACCCTAGGTTTGTATGGTATTAATGATTAGGATTAGGGTTTAATTAATTCCACCTAGGATATTAATTACACCTAATTAATATGCACCAATTAGGGTTTCTAAAACCCTAAACCTTAAACCTATTACATGCCAATGATTAATTACAAAACCATTAATGATCATGATTAGTCATTAATGACCAATCATTTAACCCCAGGTTAGACACATTAATTACTAGGTTTAGTTATTAATTAATGCATTAATAGAATTAGGGTTTAATTAATATGAATTAGGGTTTCCTAAACGCTAAACCCTAGACATCATAAATGCACTTAATTATACCCTAATAATTAATAACCATGGTTGGTCATTTAATGACCAATCATTAAACACTTTAATTAAAGTAATTAATTAATTCATTCAGGTTTTAATTAATGCCATAAATGAATTAGGGATACGTCATTAATGGGACTTAGGGTTTCCTAAGAAAACCCTAATACTACCGCTACAATAAGTGGGTTGCCATGGCTAGGCCACGGCAAGGCCAGGGGGCTGCCATGGCTTGACCACAGCTAGGCCAGGGCACTGCCATGGCTAGGCCACAGCTAGGCCAGTGGGTGCCATGGCTTGGCCACGGCTAGGCCAGGGGGCTGCCAAGGCCAACAAAGAGGACTCGAGCTAGGGTGTGGGCCAAGCCCATGGACACATGTGGAGTGGCCAATAGGGCTGTCTTGTTCAAAACAAATTAGGGTTTCAAGAACCCAGTGCTGGCGCCACCATGGGAGGACCTCCAATGTCACAATTGTTTCTAAAACTCAATCAATTCGACTCCACCAACAAAACCAGCTTTTGTATCATGTCCCTACATGAATTACTAAGCTAATTGAAGTGGTTTGGATGAACAAATTGTTGGGAATCGAACAAGGGGGAAAAATACAAGTGCGGAATATAAAAAATTTTTCCTACGATTCCCAATCCCATGAATCTAACTATGCATAACACAAAATCAAACCCTAACTACGAAGAGGGTTAGAACACTTACAGAATTTTTGTCTTCTCCTTTTTGCTCTAAGCTTTGATTCCGGACAGCGGTGAATGAGCAGCCCAAGTGCGCTGCCTCCAACGGTATCCACACCTAGCTAGAGCTTCAAGCCTTTTCTTTCTTCTTCCTTGTTGTTGCTAGAGGTGGAGAAGAGAGAGAGAGAGAAGAGAGCCTCCAAGGGCTGGACGGCTAGGGTTTATTGTGCAAGCCTCTTATGCCATGTCACACATAAGTGTGACTTATATAGGCAGCCCACTAAAGGGGGCTGGCCATGGGGAAGAAACCCTAATAGGGTTATGTGTAATTACTCTTAATTGCACATTAACCCCTATTATTTGTATCAAATACAAATAGGCCCATAAAGAACTATTCTTTATTCACTAAAACCCTTTCTCTCATAGACTTTAAAGCCCTTCTTGCATGATCAGTGTGTGACCCATTGGGTTCACATCATTAAGTAGTAGGAATAGCACAAGGTGTGCACAATGGAACTCTTTCCATTTAGGGTCTAATTGGAACTCCTTCCAATTCCCTAATTGATTATAACTCACTTATATCAATTAGGGCTTCTACTAACCATGAGTAACACCTAGCATATGGCTCATGGTGTGGTCCTTAATGAGGTGAATAGTCATTTACAAAGAACCCTTCTGTTATAGTTTATAGGTTACAATTGCATCCTTCCTTCAACACAATGTCTCTAATTGAACTAATAGGACATGGAAGTCTGTCAAGTCCCTAGTTCAATTACTTTATACTCATTCATAGATATCAACTCATTGATGAACTCATGAAACTCTTTTCATATTCATCCTACCATGGCCATGGATTTAATGAGTTATATTATGAATGCTATATGAGACATTCTCTCTCTTTTTCCTGAGAGTGATGGATCCCTTGTTGATCACTCACATGCCTTCATATACATAGCAGTAGGGCCAATGAACACCTTTGCAGACCCCTGAATAGGATTTGCACTTAGTGTTATCAAACTTCTAAAGCTACATGCATAAGGCAACTATGGTGTCTCAGGTCTAAGGATTACTTGTACCACTATAACAATGAGAAACTGATTGACAGGCAGGATAAAACTCCATTCAGTTTATCTCATATCTTTGGTCACATTCAGTGTACCTATTCTCGCAATAGGCACCCACTTGTTGGTTGTAGTATCTCCACACAAATAGCTTGAGACTAGCTATCCTCCTATAGAGTCAGCCTAACAAGTGCTAGTCCTATGGTTCATTACTGTCCATCATAGTGAACCTTCAACTAGGAATGCTTTAGGAGTTTAGTACAGAGATATATCTATAGTCTCAAAATTACAACTCTTTGTAATTCCATATTCTCAACTCTAACTCCATGGACATATTATGTAAATATAAATGATGCATATAAACATAATAGAATAAGCCCTTTTATTAAATCAATAATAAATGTGACATACATAAATGAAATCAAATGATTGTTCCTAATCCCTAAACAATCATCTCTATGATTGGCTCTAGGGCATAATCCTAACAATCTCCCACTTGCACTAAAGCCAATCGACCATGTATCGCATACCTATCTTCTCAAGATGTTGGTCTTAGACATAACCAATTATGTTTTAAAGCTTTAGTCAGTAGGTCTACAAAAACTTATGTAGATAATATCTTCTGTAATGTATCTATTACCTCTTCCAATGATTCCTCTAATCACTTGGAATTGTCACTCTATGAGTTTGGACTTTTGATGAGACCGTGATTCCTATACTTGAGCTATAGACCCATTGTTGTCACAAAACAAGGTGTGGGCAACTCAATGGAAGGAACAACTCTAAGTTCTAAATGAACTTATAGATCCAAACAGTCTCCTAGACAATGCGACAATTAATTCACCCTTAATAATGGAATCCACTGGATCTTTCATACAGTTCTTCCATTAAGTATTTCACCAACTAAAGTGAATATAAAATATACCCCATATGGATTATATACAAATCCATATACCCATCTACTATGAGTTTACAATTTCCATATATAATCCAATATTCCAAATTTGAATTGACTGATAACTATTTGTAACAATTACAACATAATAGATATCAGGTTCAATACATAGTGTAGAATAAGGCTTCTTAACACTTTAAGAACCTTACTTGTGTTATCCTAGGGTACATGCCCTTGAATAATGAATTCTTATATGAAGTAAATCAGACCTCCCTTAGAATTCTCCATGTTGAACTCCTTCAACATTTTAACTATGTTTAATGATTTGGAGATACTTAGCAATCTATATGATCTATCTCTATAGATCTTGTTGGATGCTTCTACCAAATCTTTCATGAATTAGTTTTTCTCCAAAAACCAAAACTTTACATTAGATAACATTCATATATCATTCATAATGATTAGGATGTCATCTATACTTAGGATAAAGAAAAACGATCGCACTCCCACTAACCTTTTATACACTCATGGTCCATCTATACAATGAGAGAAATCAAACAATTTGATTACTTCAACTTTATAGATGTTCTAATTATGAGAACCTTGTAGTCTATTAATAGACTTCTATAACTTACACACTTTTATGGTTTTTCACCATTTGATATAACATCTTTATATCCTTTTTGACATATCTCATATTCAAAATGTGTGTTTATAGATAACAAGATCCAAATGGATTTCAGCATAACTATTATCTAACAAGTTTCTTTATAGACAACTTTTTGCCTATGTTGAAAATATTCTTAAATAGCCAAGCCTTTTAGGTCTCTACCTGTCCATATTGGATTTAATGACTCTTAGTCATTTCTCAAGTTGATGTCAAACATCGCCTAATCATAATCAATAGGATTATCTTGGTGATCTTTATCACCAAAGAACAATTCTTTCACATTCTAATGGAGATACAATATCTCTCTTATGTTAAAGAAATATCCAATTTGATCTATGAAAAGAATGTGGTGTAATTAAAGGTTTTGCCTCAATAGGGGCAAGGGTTGGATCTTTGTTGGTTTGTGGCTTTACAAACAATTCTGTAAATTCTATCTACTTTTGCATCTTTCTTGAATGAACTCTTTCTCAAGAAAATCCAGCAATCATCCTAATGGACAACTTTTGTTCATTAGAGTAATAGAAATACTATCCCAACCACTTTTAGGATATACCACAATTCAACACTTACTTGACCTTATTTCCAGATTGTCTACATTATGTTTCCAGACAAACGTAGCACAAGCCCAAGCCTTAACTTCTTTAAGTTGGGTTTCTTCCCATATCATATCTGATATAATTGGGACAAAACTGGAGTGAACCCTAAATTATCAATATGTAGCAATTTTAAGGTATATCCTAGATGGATACATTAGTAAAACTCATCATGGATCAAACCATATCTTAATAGGGTTCAATTTGTTCTCTTAGATTCACCATTGAGCTATGGTATTCTAAGATGAGTCTACAATAATTGAATGCATGCTCTAGATGACTGTATACATCACAATGTATAGTCAAATTATAAATGTAACTCATTCACTTCACCAAGTAAAAGATGGGTTTGGTCATCTCATAACCAAGTCATATTCGTTACATTTAAATGAGACTCTCTACATCTCTTGTATTCTCAGAATACGTTGCATTCGCTCTAATTAGTCATTTAAATTCAGAAATCAAATTTCTAGAATGTCTTAAATGACCTAGTTAAGAAATAAGTTCCCAAAATTAATCTAGCAACTCTTGCTCTATTAAAATTTTTAAAGGTAACTTATTATCTACTTAACTTTCTGCTTCGATTTAGATTACACTAGAATCCAAAAACCAAGAAGCAGAACTAACCAACAATTTAGTTTAGAGCATGAACCAAAACTTCAAAAGTTTGGTTCTTCTAGGAAGACTGATACTTTATCAAGTTCCCTTTACAATACCTTATGTTTACTACAAAATAATTATATTTCTTTGTCTTTGACTTTTCAAGACTTGCTTTCCTCTATGCTTCCATTTTAAATCACATCTAGCTTCTCAAGCTATTCTATGTGATTAATCATTTTTCAAAAGAATGATTATTAATAAACAACTTTTATTACATCCTAGTCCAGAAGAAGTCCTTTACAAGTACTATACTTTATAGTATTATTTTACTCACAATACAACCTTTGTATGTGATGTAGGACATCAAAGGCACTTGCATTGACTAATTTTGCTTCTGAAGCTCATTAGTCATCAATACTATCATATAGCATGGCAACCAGATGCCAATTGTGCATAGTGTCTTTTTCTTCTTAGGATGTTTTATGGAGGGCCTTTAATAAAAGGCCTAATAGCATATAAACAATCTTTTGAAATTGAGAACAATTCTCAATTTCCTAAGTCAATCAAAGAAATCGGGTTTAGTCAAACTATCAATATCCTATATTAGGAAATAGGGGTTTTGAGGTGAGTAATTAGGTAATCTACATAAACAAAGAATTAGATTTCATTTTTATCCATAATGATTGGGTCTTTAATCAAATGGTACCTCCCACTATTTTATCAAATTCCATACACCCTCTAATGGAATTCGGGAATCTCATTCCTAATGGGGATTGGGGTCCCACTGTGACCTAGAAGCCTCACATGTTAGTTTCTTGGCTTCTAACCCACAATAAGAAGACAACTCTTTGTCTATTGCTTCATAAGCAAGTTCCAATCATTTTGCCTCTAGGGAACATACACCTCACATGTTAGTTTCTTGGAATACTTCCCTAGTTAAGTTAAACCCATCATTCACACAGGTATGTTTCGCCAAATATATACCTCACATGTTAGTTTCTTGGTATATACCAGTTTAGGCACCCCATGATATCTCATATGTGATAGTTTCAAGTAATGTCTTTAACATGGGTAGCTCCTACATGTCTGTAGCCAGGTACCCACATTAAGGGACGTTAGATGATCCTATAATGATGGAAGGCAATGAAGAATTCATTCCCTAATGACTTCTCCATTTTCAACTTAATATTAAAAAAGAGGGGTTTTAAAGGGTCTCATCAAATTAACATGCATCCTATGTATCAAAATTTAAACATATAAATTATGCTATTTATAATCATACATCTCATGCTATTATAAATCATACATCGCATGCTATTATATATCAACATATATAAAGTACCATATTTTGATATTAGTCCCTAAGTGAATAGGTAACATATACCAAACTATGGTATTGGAGCTAAAACAATTATCTCATAAATTAAAGCTCCCACTATGATGATTATGGACTTTAAGAGGATTCAATCCAAGCCAATAGATTGAATCCAAGGTCTAAGGTGGGTGTAGGTGATCGTAAAATAAACCATTCGTAACATGCATGCTTTCTTGAAATACTTCTCTAAGCTTTCAAGTCCTTCAATCTGCTCCCTTGGCTTGATGGTCTCCACCATTGGCTTGTTAGGCTCTATCATGCTCCTTTGGGTCCACCATGCTCCTTAGTGCGCTCTCGATTACATAACATTTACATAATTTAAAGAAAGGGATACATAAGGGGAATGTGGGGTACATAAGAGAATGATAGAGAGAGAGGGAGAGGGAAGGTGGCATGCAAGCCCCAAATAAATTACATCACCTTAATAAAATTACAACTCTTGTAAATAATAACATCCCATTCATAAGACGGCCAATCACAATTGGTTTAAAGGGTATAGTCCATAATCATCATCCAAGCACATACATACAATCTCATTGCATAATGTAAAGAAAAACTGTAAGCATTAAAACATATGGGCATTATGGTAATTCTCTTGAATGATTTACATTAATCTCATTAATGCATCCTAATCTTATTAGGTTTTAACAAAAATATCCAGAATTAAATAAAGTCTTAACATTTAAGACATTACAGTTTCAATTAATCAAATTAATTTAAAACATGTAAAGTTTCCTAAAATAACTCTAATATCCAATATTAGGGTTTCCTTAATTAAACAAAACAATTTCATTTAATTAAGAATTTCCAGATTTTAATTTAATCCCTAATTGTGTTTTAAACCATTTAAAACATTATAAAATTAATCAATATTAATTAAATAATTAATATAGGAATTAAATAAAATCATTAAAATGATGAATTAGTGTATTAGGGTTTCCTAAAACCCTAAACCCTAAATGCGTAACCCTAAACCCTAAATGCAAGCCCTAATCATTAAATGCCTTATGATTGGTCATTTAATGTCCAATCATTAAAACCCTAGGTTCATATGGTATTTAATAAAAGGGATTAGGGTTTAATTAATGCCAAATAGGGTATTAATTACCCTTAATTAATTACACTAATTAGGGTTTCCAAAACCCTAACCCTAGACATCATTAATGGTATTAATTATGCCCTAACAATTAATAACCATGATTGGTCATTTAATGACCAATCATTAACTCTTAATTAAGGTAATTAATATTCCAATTAGGGTTTAATTAATGCCATAATGAAATTAGGGTTTCATCATTAACTCAAAATTAGGGTTTCATCCTTAACTCTATGCAGCCGTCACTACCAGGGGGCTGCCTGAGCTTGGCTAGGCTGCCATGGCCACCAATGGCTGTGGGAGGCCATGGCCAGCCAAGGGAGAGGACTACAGGGGTGTGGGACAAGCCCTTGGACATGTGAGAAGTGGTGGAAGTGGCTGCCATCATCAAGAACAATTAGGGTTTCCAAAACCCATTGCTGGAGCCATTGTTGCAGACCTTGAAGGTCACAATAGCTTCTAAATCCTTATCAATTCGACTCCTCCATTGAAACCAGCTTTTGTATCATGTCCCTACATGAAATACTAAGCTAATAGAAGAGGTTTGGATGATCAAATCATCACCAATTGTTCTAAACAATTAAAACAACAGTAGGCTGCCCAGAAATTTACAGCATACTGTCCATTGTCAGAAATTGATTTAAAACCCAGCAAGATGAATGAATTAGGCTACCAAACGAATTTTCCCAGTATCCTACATGTCTTAGGAAACTAATGCAATTGGTTTCATGCAATTTGGAGTTTCCTAACTCAAGTTCTAATCAAAACTCCATTGATGACTTTTCTGCAGAAAAATTCTGCTATGCTGTTCATGAAAAATTTTCAAACTTTTTGAATCTTTTTCCATCAAAACCTTTTTGAAACTTAAACAAAATCATATACACATGATATATAATGATCCTATAATGATTTTCCATCATAAATACAGCAGCTTTAATTAGAATTAATTGCAAGAACCTTAGGGTTCTAAAACCCAGATTCAGCCTCCATGGTGTTCTTCTCCTTCTTCCTTCTGTTCTAGCAACTTAATCCAATTATGATGCATCTAAATGCTTGGGAACCTTTCCCTACCATGTCTAGAACATAACCCAAGTGGTGGCAACCATTGCCATGCCTTTGATCTCCATCAATAACTCAAAGTTGTGGCTATTGCATCATTCCCGAGCAAAACTGTCTTTCCAGACAGCCTGTAGTAAAAAATTCATAACTTTCACTACAGAACTCGGATTGACGCACCGTTTGTTGGGTTGGAAAGCTTATTCAAAGAGCTTTCTAACCATATATGGCTCGAAAATTTTGGAGAAGAACTCTGAATTCGGCATGCAAAACAAGATGACGGTTTTTCATGGCAACCAAGAAAACTGTTCATAACAGTTTTATAAAACCCTAGTTTCCTTATTCTTCTTCTCCAAACTCAAACCCTATGCAACCTATTGCATCCATGGCTACACATAACCATCAATTAGAAGAGTAGTAGAAGAGAATTGACCTAGGGTTCCAAACCCTAGGTTCAACCATGGAGGAAAACCAATTATGCAGAAAAATTTTCCAGATTTTTTGAATCATTCAACTACACCATAATTACCAGCCCATATGTATTTTGTATTATGCATAATCATGGCTCTGATACCACTGTTGGGAATCGAACAAGGGGGAAAAATACAAGTGCGGAATATAAAAAATTTTTCCTACGATTCCCAATCCCATGAATCTAACTATGCATAACACAAAATCAAACCCTAACTACGAAGAGGGTTAGAACACTTACAGAATTTTTGTCTTCTCCTTTTTGCTCCAAGCTTTGATTCCGGACAGCGGTGAATGAGCAGCCCAAGTGCGCTGCCTCCAACGGTATCCACACCTAGCTAGAGCTTCAAGCCTTTTCTTTCTTCTTCCTTGTTGTTGCTAGAGGTGGAGAAGAGAGAGAGAGAGAAGAGAGCCTCCAAGGGCTGGACGGCTAGGGTTTATTGTGCAAGCCTCTTATGCCATGTCACACATAAGTGTGACTTATATAGGCAGCCCACTAAAGGGGGCTGGCCATGGGGAAGAAACCCTAATAGGGTTATGTGTAATTACTCTTAATTGCACATTAACCCCTATTATTTGTATCAAATACAAATAGGCCCATAAAGAACTATTCTTTATTCACTAAAACCCTTTCTCTCATAGACTTTAAAGCCCTTCTTGCATGATCAGTGTGTGACCCATTGGGTTCACATCATTAAGTAGTAGGAATAGCACAAGGTGTGCACAATGGAACTCTTTCCATTTAGGGTCTAATTGGAACTCCTTCCAATTCCCTAATTGATTATAACTCACTTATATCAATTAGGGCTTCTACTAACCATGAGTAACACCTAGCATATGGCTCATGGTGTGGTCCTTAATGAGGTGAATAGTCATTTACAAAGAACCCTTCTGTTATAGTTTATAGGTTACAATTGCATCCTTCCTTCAACACAATGTCTCTAATTGAACTAATAGGACATGGAAGTCTGTCAAGTCCCTAGTTCAATTACTTTATACTCATTCATAGATATCAACTCATTGATGAACTCATGAAACTCTTTTCATATTCATCCTACCATGGCCATGGATTTAATGAGTTATATTATGAATGCTATATGAGACATTCTCTCTCTTTTTCCTGAGAGTGATGGATCCCTTGTTGATCACTCACATGCCTTCATATACATAGCAGTAGGGCCAATGAACACCTTTGCAGACCCCTGAATAGGATTTGCACTTAGTGTTATCAAACTTCTAAAGCTACATGCATAAGGCAACTATGGTGTCTCAGGTCTAAGGATTACTTGTACCACTATAACAATGAGAAACTGATTGACAGGCAGGATAAAACTCCATTCAGTTTATCTCATATCTTTGGTCACATTCAGTTTACCTATTCTCGCAATAGACACCCACTTGTTGGTTGTAGTGTCTCCACACAAATAGCTTGAGACTAGCTATCCTCCTATAGAGTCAGCCTAACAAGTGCTAGTCCTATGGTTCATTACTGTCCATCATAGTGAACCTTCAACTAGGAATGCTTTAGGAGTTTAGTATAGAGATATATCTATAGTCTCAAAATTACAACTCTTTGTAATTCCATATTCTCAACTCTAACTCCATGGACATATTATGTAAATATAAATGATGCATATAAACATAATAGAATAAGCCCTTTTATTAAATCAATAATAAATGTGACATACATAAATGAAATCAAATGATTGTTCCTAATCCCTAAACAATCATCTCTATGATTGGCTCTAGGGCATAATCCTAACACAAATTACCCCCAATTGTTCTAAACAATTCAAGAACAGTGGGCTGTCTAGAATTTGATAGCATACTGTCCATGGTCTCAAACTGATTTAAAACCCAGCAAGATGATTAATTCAAGATACCAAAATATTTTTCCTAGTATCCTACATGTCTTAGGAAACTAATGCAAGTGGTATCATGCAATTTGGAGTTCCCTAGCTCAAGTTATGAATGAAACTCCATTGATGACTTTCCGCAGAAAAACAGCCTGCTGTGTTTTTCCAAGAAATCAAACCTTTTGATTCTTTTATGTAACAAGACTCTTTTGAAACTTAAAGAAAATCATACATACATTATGTACAATGATCCTACAATGAATTTACATCAATTTTACAAAAGTTTCTGATCATAACAGTAGCAAGAACCCTAGGGTTCTAAAACCCAAATTCGAACATGGCGGTTTTCTCCTTCTTCCTTCTGTTCTAGAATCATAATCCAATTATGATGCATCTGAATGGTTGGGAACCCTTTCCTACCATGTCTAGAACATAACACAAGTGGTGGCAACCATTGCCATGCTTTTGATCTCCATCAAAAACTCACAGTTGTGGCTGTTGCATCATTCCAGAGCAAAACTGTCTTCCTTGGTAGTCTGTAGTAAAAAATTCATAACTTTCACTACAAAACTCGGATCGCTGAACCGTTTATTGGGTTGTAAAGCTGATTCGAAGAGCTTTCTAACCATATATGGCTCGAAAATTTTGGAGAAGAACTCTGACTTCGGCATGCAAAACAAGATGATGGTTTTTCATGGCTACCATGAAAACTGTTCTTGTCCAAACTCAATCCCTATTCAACTCTTGAATAACCAGCAGTTCTAAAACTTATTTTAGAAGAGGAGTAGAAGAGAAAACAACCTAGGGTTCATAAACCCTAGGTTCGGCCATGAGAGGGAAACCATTCTAATGCATGAACATGAACCCTAGTTCATTAACCAATCAATTTTACCATAAAATACAGCCCATATGCAGTTTGTATTAGGCAAAATCATGGCTCTGATGCCACTGTTGGGAATCAAACTAGAGAGGAAAAATACAAAGGCGGAATTAAAATTTTCCTACGATTCCCAATCCTATGAATCCAATTATTCATAATACAAAACAAAAACCCTAACTACAAAGAGAGTTAGGATACTTACGGTTGAACAAAGTCTTCTCCTTTATGCTCCAAGCTTGAACTTTGGGCAGCAATGAATGAGCAGTCGAAGTGTATTGCCTCCAACAATATCCACACCTAGCTTAAACTTGAAGTCCTTTCCTTCTTTTCCTTGTTGATGCTAGAGTAGGAGAAGAGAGGAGAGAGAGAGAGAGGGAGAGCTGAAATTTTTGGCCAGCACTTGGGAGCCTCCAAGAGTGCTTCAAGTGATGATGTCATCACATCATAAAAGGCTTTAAATAGCCTCCAACTAGGGCCGGCCAAGGGGGGTCTTCAAAGCCTAGAGGGTTTTGTGTAATTATTCTTAATTGCACAACAACCCTTCTAATTTGTATCTTATACAACCTTGCCCCTTAAGAACAATTATTTTATTCACTTATGCCCTTTCTCTCATAGACATTCAAGCTCTTTTAGCATGATCAGTGTGTGACCCATTGGGATCACATCATCAAGTAGTAGGGATAGCACGAGGTGTTCACAATGGAACTCTTTCCATTAGAAGGTCTAATTGAAACTCCTTTCAATTCCTTAATTGATTATAACTCATTTACATCAATTAGGGCTTCTACTAACCATGAGTAACACCTAGCATATGGCTCAAGGTGTGGTCCTCAATGAGGTGAATAGTCATTTACAAAGAACCCTTCTATTATAGTTTATAGGTTACAATTACATCCTTCTATCAACACAATGTCTCCAATTGAACAAATAGGACATGGAAGCCTGTCAAGTCCCTAGTTCAATTACTTTATACTCATTCATTAATATCAACTCAATGATGAACTTATAGAAACTCCTTTCCATATTCATTCTACCATGGGCCCATAAATTTAATGAGTTATATTTAATGAATGCTATATGAGACATTCACTCCCTTTTTCCTGAGAGTGATGGATTCCTTGTTGATTACTCACATGCCTTCACACAAATAGCAATAGGGCCAATAAACACCCTTACAAACCCCTATAAGGATCTGCACTTGGTGTTATCAAACTTCTAAAGCTACATGTATAAGGCAAATATGGTGTTTTAGGTCTAAGGATTACTTGTACCACTATAATAATAAGAAATTGATTGACATGCAGGTTAAAACTCCATTCAGTTTATCTCATATCTTTGGTCACATTTAGTATACCTATTCTATAATAGGCACCCACTTATTGGTTGTAGTGTCTACACACAAATAGCTTGAGACTAGCTATCCTCCTATAGAGTCAACCTAACAAGTGCTAGTCCTATGGTTCATTACTGTCCATCATAGTGAACCTTCAACTAAGAATGTTTTAGGAGTTTAGTACAGAGATATATCTACAGTTTCAAAATTACAACCCTTTGTAATTTCATATTCTCAACTCTAACTCCATGGACATATTATGTAAATATAAATGATGCATATAAACATAATAGAATAAGCCCTTTTATTAAATCAATAATAAATGTGATATACATAAATGAAATCAAATGATTGTTCCTAATCCCTAAACAATCATCTCTATGATTGGCTCTAGGACATAATCCTAACATAATGAGCGCCAACACACTCACAGAGCATTCAATTGAGTTTTTGAAAAGCACTATTTCCTACAATTAGTCCCAAGTCAAACTTGGGAAACCTAAGTTTCAATCAACACTTGAAAACTACTCGTGAAATCGATCGAATCAAAGATTCAATCAAAACCAAACGATTATGACAATCAGAAGGGGTGTACCATGCACCCTACCACACCTAATCAGCTCCAAATGATCAGATAAGGGCACGTAGCCCTAGGAATCACATTTTTCCAAGCAAATCATTGCTGATTTGACAAAAAGGTTGTCCACACCTACCATGTAGGCGTGGGTTGCCTACCCTTTTTTACTTTTACCTACCAAATTCCTCTATAGGTGAAATAGCGTGTGGCAGAGGGCAAAGCGTGCTCATGCCTACCTTGTAGGCGTGAATTTCCTTCTTGGTAGAATACCTTTTTGCCACTTCTTGACCTTTTTATCCCCATAAATGGAGATCACTTGGAAATCATCATCGTTGCGAAAAAGCCAAAATGAATTTTTTTCAGGGAGCCTAGCAGGACCCGCATGACTCAAAATCCACATAAGAGAAAGAGCTGTAGTCAAAAGCTAAGACCATAGTTAAACTGAAGAGCTAAAAAATATCTTTCGATCGCCCCTTGATTCATCTCAATCGAACTCCTGGATCATAAGATATAAATATTTCAAGTTCCACTTTACAATTAGATGTACCCTGCCTTCCTCGAAATGCGTGAAAATTTTAAACTACAATAATTAGACAAGATCACTGTCAAATCGAAGGGCACGTCACAATCTTTCCAATGCCTCTTGAATCACCTAAATCGGAGTTCAAGAGCTTCATTTATAGCCATTCAAAGTTCACATCACGTACAAGTTAAAATGAGGTGCATGGAGTTTCCCATGCACTGTGTGACACCGGATCGTCTAACCCATTAAGTGGGCAGCACAATTGCCTTTTTCTTTGCAAGCCCATGGGCTTTCCTATAGACCTCCCCACATGGGATCATTCTCCCTTAAGAGGTGGCAAAAGCAAACCTTAAGCGTTAAGGTTTCTCTTTATATATCTATATATATATATATATATATATATATATATATATAGAGGGGAATCAAGAGGAAGAAAGGGGAGAAAAGAAGGGGGAGAGAGGATGAATTCAGGAGAGAAAAAAGAAGAAGAGAGAAGAGAGAAAAGAAAGAAAAGGGAAAAGGGTTGAACTAAGAGAAAGGAGGGGGAGAAAGAGAGAGAAATGGAGAGGACAGATTCAGGAGAGAAAAAAGAAGCGAGAGAGAAAGAAAAGGGAAGAAAGAGGGGAGAAAAAGAGAAGGAAAAAGGAAGGGAAAAACTGCTGCTGTTTTTCCTACGAATCAACTGCCAACTTCACATCTGTTGACAGGTAATGTCCTATCTATTGACTGGTAACTTCACTGTGTTACCAAGATTTTCATCTCTAATCCACTCCACCACCTCTATTACTTCTACCACCACTAAACCATCATCACCACCACTCAAAAACCCCTCCATGGTTGCTTTACAAGATCATCCAACCATCGAAAATCTCTTTCTTTGGGTTTGGATGACAAGGAAAGCCAAAAAATTATGGTTTCCACCACTTTCACCACCACAAATTTTCCCAAACCCCACCATACATCCTTTCAAAAATATTTCTCCCACAAATGTCTTGACTGATTTTAAGGGAAAATCAGTGGGTGAACTTTTGCTTTTGCCTTGGTAACCATAGGAAGTGAATACAAAAATTGCCACTGTTTTACTACATTATGACAGTCAACTTCACATCTGTTGACAGTCAACTTCTCTCGGATTGACTGGTAACTTTGCTGTGTTAACAAGTTTTTACCCTTCATCCATTCCCAACCTTGTAGTCAACTCCACCACTCCAAATCATCTTCAAAACACCAAACCACTATTAGCATTATGCCCTAGAGCCAATCATAGAGATGATTGTTTAGGGATTAGGAATAATCATTTGATTTCATTTATGTATGTCACATTTATTATTGATTTAATAAAAGGGCTTATTCTATTATGTTTATATGCATCATTTATATTTAAATAATATGTCTATGGAGTTAGATTTGAGAATATGGAATTATAAAGAGTTGTAATTTTGAGACTGTAGATATATCTTTGTACTAAACTCCTAAAGCATTCCTAGTTGAAGGTTCACTATGATGGATAGTAATGAACCATAGGACTAGCACTTGTTAGGTTGAATCTATAGGAGGATAGCTAGTGTCAAGCTATTTGTGTGGAAACACTACAACCAACAGGTGGGTGCCTATTAATAGAATAGGTATACTGAATGTGACCAAAGATATGAGATAAACTAAATGGAGTTTTAACCTGCCTGTCAATCAGTTTCTCATTGTTATAGTGGTACAAGTAATCTTTAGACCTGAGACACCATAGTTGTCTTATGCATGTAGCTTTAGAAGTTTGATAACATTAAGTGCAGATCCTTATAGGGGTCTACAAGGGTGTTTATTGGCCCTACTGCTATGTGTATGAAGGCATGTGAGTGATCAACAAGGAATCCATTACTCTCAGGAAAAAAAGAGAGAATGTTTCATATAGCATTCATAATATAACTCATTTAGTCCATGGCCATGGCAATATGAATATGAAAGGAGTTTCCATAAGTTCATAATTAAGTTGATATTAATGAATGAGTATAAAGTAATTGAACTAGGGACTTGACAGACTTTCATGTCTTCTTGGTTCAATTGGAGACATTGTGTAAATGGAAGGATGTAATTGTAACCTATAAACTGTAATAGAAGGGTTCTTTGCTAGATACTTATTCACCTCATTAAGGACAACACCATGAACCATATGCTAGGTGTTATTCATAGTTAGTAGAAGCCCTAATTGATATAAATGAGTTATAATCAATTAGGGAATTGGAAGGAGTTCCAGTTAGACCCTAAATGGAAAGAGTTCCATTGTGCACACCTTATGCTATTCTTACTGCTTGATGATGTGAACCCAATGAGTCACACTCTAATTATGCTAAGAGAGCTTCAAAGTCTATGAGAGAATCTATGAGAGAAATGGTATAAATGAATAAAAGAATAGTTCTTTTAGGCTTAGTTTGTATTTGATATAAATTAAAGGGGTTATTATGTAATTAAGGGTAATTACATAAAACCCTAATAGGGTTTTCCCCTATGGCCAGCCCCCCTTAGTGGGAGTATTTAAGTCACACTTATGTGTGACTTGGCATAACTTTTGACTCTCCTAACCCTAACCATCCAAGCTGTTGGAGGCTTTCTTCTCTCGCTCTCTTCTCCATCTCTAGCAACAACAAGGAAGAAGAAAGGAAAGACTTGAAACTCTAGCTAGATGTGGATACCGTTGGAGGCAGTACACTTGGACTGCTCGTTCTCTGCTGTCCAGATTAATAGCTTGGAGCAAAGGAAGAAGAATTTTAAACTATAAGTGTTCTAACCCTCTTTGTAGTTAGGGTTTATGTTTTGTATTAATGCATTGTTAGATTCATGGGCTGTGGAATTGTAGGAAAAATTTTTATATTCCGCACTTCAATTTTTCTTTCTAGTTCAATTCCCAACAACCACCACTTTAACATATATAATCCTCCACTAAACCTTCAATTCTCAATCTATCCACATCCTTCAAGCAATACTTGGAGCATCAAAGAAAAACTCTAAAGGAGCTTTTGGAAGCATAGGCAAGAGCATCATCAACTCCACATCATCAAGCAAAGGTGAAAATCACCCACACTAGGGTGAGATTTCCTTTTATCCATTTCATTTTTCTTTCAATTCTTAGTTTAACAATATTAATCTTTGTAGCCGTCAAGATGTGATTGTCACCCTTCTCTCTTTTTCCCGAGTATGCACTTGGACTTCCTAACACATGTCATGGAGGGATTAAAGTCTAATGCAGTGGGTTTGAGGCGAGAAGATCCAAGACCACCTTGTTGCATGCAAACCCCTCCAATAGGTTGCTAGCACCCATTTTTCTTTCCTTTTTTATTGCATGTGAGCTTGAATGTGATGCTTGAAATTGAGGTTTCAATATATCAAAAGTCAAAAGGATATTTAAGCAAAATCAAAATTGGCAAGGTTAGGATCATGCATGCATGCATATTGTTTATACTAATATTTTCTTGTCTTCTTGTTGGTAATCATAATCAACTTGAAATTAATTAAATCCCTTTTACAAAGGAGTTCATGTACTTAATTCAATTCTTCTATGCTTGCAAAAATGCAATGACATCATCAATCCATTCAAAATGGTTGCTAACTTCTAACTTACTAACATGCTAACCACGGCTGCGGCCCCTACACGCTCTTGATATGAAGCGCAGTAGGCTTTTTATTTTTCTTTATAGCTACAACCCCTACACACTCTTGATATGAGGTGTAGTAGGCATTTTTTTTTTCTTTTTATTTTGAGGTTGAATCCTCTAGGTTGTGGTCATTACAACTCTTCCCCCTAAAAATTCTAACTCCTAACTTTTTTGTTTTCTTTTCGTGAGGTTGAATCCTTAAGGCTGTGGTCGTTGCAACTCTTGCCCCTAAAAATTCTAACTATTAACTTTTGAGGCTGTGGTTAATTCCCTCCTCTGGGTTGTGGTCATTATGACTCTTTGCCCCAATGCTAGTACATTATCAGCTTTCAATGATTTACTTCTTAATTTTTAGAGGATATGGCTTTAGCTATCTTCCGGGTTGTGGTTGTTGCGAATCTTTTGCCCCAATGCTTATGTACTCTTTATTTTACGGTCACTTGACCATTTTTTTTTTGTACATATACTTGTGATTATCAAAGCAATAAACATTGCATTCATGATTTCCAAACCTTGCCAAGGTTGATTATGTTTATATATCTCTTGATATTTTGAATATGTTTATCTCAAAATTTCATGTTATGTGATATCTTAATCATTTCCCATGTGAATAGAGATTAATTGAGGATTTGAGGTAGGCTATCATGCTATGGATAAAAGTTTACAGCATCAAATGCTTAAAAACTCATCCCTAGCATAATAGCTTAATCAAATGCTTAATCATTTCCCATGTGAATAGAGATTAATTGAGGATTTGAGGTAGGCTATCATGCTATGGATAAAAGTTTACAGCATCAAATGCTTAAAAACTCATCCCTAGCATAATAGCTTACCACCATCAAATGGATTTAATCAATTGACCCGTCAGATTCCAATAAATAATCCTACCTAGAATCCGGGAACTCCTGCGTGTCCTTATGTCATGTAGTAAAAATCCAATCCTTAGGAGATTTAGTTGATTACATTTTTATTCAATTAATCCAAGTGCGTTTCAAGTTTGTATAAATCTCTTCCTCACCATTTTCATGCTTCAAAAAGCCCCACAAACAGTCTTCCAAAAAGTCTTCTGGGATTGAAGATGATTCTTTTCGTCTCAGATTCCAATAAAGGGTTTAGTTTTCAAAAAAGGTTATGTTCATGCCTATATGGGACCTTTTTCTCACTAACCATTTTTTTTACAACGTTACCATCTTTATTAGATAAATATTTTGACTTCATGATCCAAAAAAGAATTTCTTATCATCAAGTGAGTTGTCAACATGCGCATCATTTACAAAGAAACACTTTCAAAACCTTCGTTGAGTGCACAAAGGTTTCAATTGACAAGTTCATTCTAAGAATAACTCGAATAAATCTTTTCATAAAAATGGCGCATACTCCCTTTTCCAAAAAAAAAAAAAAAAAAAAAAACATCTTTTCATCACATGAAGTCAATTTTCCAAAACCATTATTCCATGCAAGACCCTCCTTTTTGTTGGGACTAAGGATCATAAAGTTTCACTTTCATTTTGCATAAACAGATTTCCCTCACACTTCAAAAGTGCCCCTTTTCACCTAAGATACATTTCTCTTACTTCAAAAGGAACCCTTGTCTTCAAAAGACTACTTTTTCTCTTCAAAAAGGGAACATTTCCTTATTTTCAAATGCTTTCAAAAAGCATCCTTTTTCTTAAACCATTCCATTTACTTCAAAAGTCCCGAGTTTCCTAAGAATCCAAAGTAGATTTGCACTTGATATTAATTCATTAAAAATGGAATCACATCATTTCCATTTCCATCCTTTCATAAAAGGATTGATTTTTACCACTGCAAGATAGAGATACTACCCTTCGGGAGTTAATCAATTTGATTTAAGATACCCATGAGAAGGAAGGCAAATTTGTGGTCTTTTTAAAAGGTTCTCATTTACAAAAACCTTAAGGCACACTTTCGAAACACCCATAGTTTCAAAACCTTGTTCTATGCCATAAGGGATCTCTTTTTAAATGGCAAAATTCATCATCCTTCAAAGAGGGTATTTTATGTCAAATTGTTCATGTAGAAAATCAATAATATCAAATGGGGATTTAAACAGAAACATTGTCAAAATCGGGAACCGTTGGATTCCGACGGGCGATGTGGGGTGCTTGACACCTTCCTTACTCATAACCAAACCCCCCTACCCTTAAGAAGCTTTGAGGGGATGGGATGTTGAAGGGTTCACTCCTCCCCACATTGAATACGCTGCCTTCTATCAGTTGTATCTGATGAAACCTAGGGTCATTGGTCTCCCACCTCAATGGGTGAGTCCCCAAAAAATCAAATTCTCTTTATGACTATAAGAGAAACTTCTCTTGACAAATATTTTAATTTCAAGGCTGGCGGGCAAGGGGACATAGCTCCACAGTTGGTTTAGCCACAGGGAAGACTCATGATGATGAGGATAATGATATTAAAGGAAATCAACCTTGACCTCTTCCATAACTAAACTGGCATGTGGACTTGTGCAGTGGGATGGAGTTTGTCAAGAATGCTATCACTCACCCTGCCTTCAATGAGACTCCTAGGATCAACCCAAGCTATGAGAATGTAAGCTTTAAGTCTTTACCTTCTTGACACTAGATCTTTTCATTATTATTAACCATGTTCATTTTCCCATATTCCTAAGGAGTATGCCCAGGAATGCTTGAACTCAGTGAAGGACTAAAGCGGGACCTTGTGCGAATGAGTTTGGCAAACTCAGTTCTTGAAGCACGCTTGAACTCCCAAGTGAGTGATCTTATTAACTTTTGACCAGGATTGGCACCATTATCCATTAACCCATTATTTTTCTTGCAATAGGCCTCATCATCTCATCCACCAAAACGTATGCCCCCTCCTAGAGCTCCTCGTTCAGGTCATGATGGAACCGGGCCAAGTCGAAAGAGAAGACCAACAGGGAATCTTTGAGTTTTACTTACCTTTTGTTTAGAATGTTGGAACTCTACTACCTTCTTGTCATGTAATAGCTAGGAATCGTAATTCCCAACCTTAAACTTGTTAGGATTATGCCCTAGGGCCAATCATAGAGATGATTGTTTAGGGATTAGGAACAATCATTTGATTTCATTTATGTATGTCACATTTATTATTGATTTAATAAAAGGGCTTATTCTATTATGTTTATATGCATTATTTATATTTACATAATATGTCCATGGAGTTAGAGTTGAGAATATGGAATTACAAAGAGTTGTAATTTTGAGACTATAGATATATCTCTGTACTAAACTCCTAAAGCATTCCTAGTTGAAGGTTCACTATGATGGACAATAATAAACCATAGGACTAGCACTTGTTAGGCTGACTCTATAGGAGGATAGCTAGTCTCAAGCTATTTGTGTGGAGACACTACAACCAACAAGTGGTGCCTATTGCGAGAATAGGTACACTGAATGTGACCAAAGATATGAGATAAAATGAATGGAGTTTTATCCTGCCTGTCAATCAGTTTCTCATTGTTATAGTGGTACAAGTAATCCTTAGACCTGAGACACCATAGTTGCCTTATGCATGTAGCTTTAGAAGTTTGATAACACTAAGTGCAGATCCTATTCAGGGGTCTGCAAAGGTGTTCATTGGCCCTACTGCTATGTGTATGAAGGCATGTGAGTGATCAACAAGGGATCCATCACTCTTAGGAAAAAGAGAGAGAATGTCTCATATAGCATTCATAATATAACTCATTAAATCCATGGCCATGGTAGGATGAATATGAAAAGAGTTTCATGAGTTCATCAATGAGTTGATATCTATGAATGAGTATAAAGTAATTGAACTAGGAACTTGACAGACTTCCATGTCCTATTAGTTCAATTGGAGACATTGTGTTGAAGGAAGGATGCAATTGTAACCTATAAACAATAATAGAAGGGTTCTTTGTGAATGACTATTCACCTCATTAAGGACCACACCATGAGCCATATGCTAGGTGTTACTCATGGTTAGTAGAAGCCCTAATTGATATAAGTGAGTTACAATCAATTAGGGAATTTGAAGGAGTTCCAATTAGACCCTAAATGGAAAGAGTTCCATTGTGCACACCTCGTGCTATTCCTACTACTTGATGATGTGAACCCAATGGGTCACACACTGATCATGCAAGATGAGCTTTAAAGTCTATGAGAGAAAGGGTATGAGTGCATAAAGAATAGTTCTTTAAGGCCTATTTATATTTGATATAATTTATAGGGGTTATTATGCAATTTAGAGAAATTGTATAAAACCCTAATAGGGTTTCCCCCTAGGGCCGGCCCCCTTAGTGTGGACTATATAAGTCACACTATGATGTGTGACATCATCATAAGTTGAACTCTCCAAGGGCTGGCCAGAATTTCCAGCCTCCCTCTCTCTCTCTCCCCTTTCTTCTCCTACACTAGCAACAACAAGGAAAAGGAGGAAAGGACTTGAAGCTCTAGCTAGGTGTGGATACCGTTGGAGGCAGCACACTTGGGCTGCTCATTCATCGCTATCCGGAATCAATGCTTGGAGCAAAAAGGAGAAGACAAAAATTCTGTAAGTGTTCTAACCCTCTTCGTAGTTAGGGTTTGATTTTGTGTTATGCATAGTTAGATTCATGGGATTGGGAATCGTAGGAAAAATTTTTTATATTCCGCACTTCTATTTTTCCCTCTTGTTCGATTCCTGACAGTGGTATCAGAGCCATGATTATGCATAATACAAAATACATATGGGCTGGTAATTATGGTGTAGTTGAATGATTCAAAAATCTGGAAAATTTTTTCTGCATAATTGGTTTTCCTCCATGGCTGAACCTAGGGTTTGGAACCCTAGGTCAATTCTCTTCTACTCCTCTTCTAATTGATGGTTAAGTGTATCCATGGATGCAATAGGTTGCATAGGGTTTGAGTTTGGAGAAGAAGAATAAGGAAACTAGGGTTTTATAAAACTGTTATGAACAGTTTTCATGGTTGCCATGAAAAACCGTCATCTTGTTTTGCCTGCCGAATTCAGAGTTCTTCTCCAAAATTTTCGAGCCATATATGGTTAGAAAGCTCATTGAATAAGCTTTCCAACCCAACAAACGGTGCATCAATCTGAGTTATGTAGTGAAAGTTATGAATTTTTTACTACAGGCTGTCTGGAAAGACAGTTTTGCTCGGGAATGATGCAATAGCCACAACTTTGAGTTATTGATGGAGATCAAAGGCATAGCAATGGTTGTCACCACTTGGGTTATGTTATAGACATGGTAGGGAAAGGTTCCCAAGCATTTAGATGCATCATAATTGGATTAAGATGCTAGAACAGAAGGAAGAAGGAAAAGAACACCATGGAGGCTGAATCTGGGTTTTAGAACCCTAAGGTTCTTGCAATTAATTCTAATTAAAGCTGCTGTATTTATGATGGAAGATCATTGTAGGATCATTATATATCATGTGTATATGATTTTCTTTAAGTTTCAAAGAGGTTTTGATGGAAAAAGATTCAAAAAGTTTGAAAATTTTTCATGAACAGCATAGCAGAATTTTTCTGCAGAAAAGTCATCAATGGAGTTTTGATTAGAACTTGAGTTAGGGAACTCCAAATTGCATGAAACCAATTGCATTAGTTTCCTAAGACATGTAGGATACTGGGAAAAGTTTTTTGGTAGCCTAATTCATTCATCTTGCTGGGTTTTAAATCAATTTCTGACAATGGACAGTATGCTGTAAATTTCTGGGCAGCCTACTGTTGTTTTAATTGTTTAGAACAATTGGTGATGATTCGATCATCCAAACCTCTTTTATTAGCTTAGTATTTCATGTAGGGACATGATACAAAAGCTGGTTTCAATGGAGGAGTCGAATTGATAAGGATTTAGAAGCTATTGTGACCTTCAAGGTCTGCAACAATGGCTCCAGCAATGGGTTTTGGAAACCCTGATTGTTCTTGATGATGGTAGCCACTTCCACCACTTCTCACGTGTCCAGAGGCTTGTCCCACACCCCTAGGATGTTCTCCCATGACTGGCCATGGTCTCCCACAGTCGTTGGTGGCCATGGCAGCCTAGCCAAGCTCAGGCAGCCCCCTGGTAGTGACGGCTGCATAGAGTTAAGGATGAAACCCTAATTTTGAGTTAATGATGAAACCCTAATTTCATTATGGCATTAATTAAAACCCTAATTGGAATATTAATTACCTTAATTAAGAGTTAATGATTGGTCATTAAATGACCAATCATGGTTATTAATTGTTAGGGCATAATTAATACCATTAATGATGTCTAGGGTTAGGGTTTTGATAACCCTAATTAGTGTAATTAATTAAGGGTAATAAATACCCTATTTGGCATTAATTAAACCCTAATCCCTTTTATTAAATACCATATGAACCTAGGGTTTTAATGATTGGTCATTAAATGACCAATCATAAGGCATTTAATGATTAGGGCTTGCATTTAGGGTTTAGGGTTATGCATTTAGGGTTTAGGGTTTTAGGAAACCCTAATGCACTAATTCATCATTTAATTGATTTTATTTAATTCCCATGTTAATTATTTAATTAATATTGATTAATTTTATAATGTTTTAAATGGTTTAAAATACAATTGGGGATTAAATTAAAATCTGGAAATTCTTAATTAAATGAAATTGTTTTGTTTAAATAAGGAAACCCTAATATTGGATATTAGAGTTATTTTAGGAAACTTTATATGTTTCTATTAATTTGATTAATTGAAACTAAATGTCTTAAATGTTAAGACTTTATTTAATTCTGGATATTTTTGTTTAAACCTAATAAGATTAGGATGCATTAATGAGATTAATGTAAATCATTCAAGAGAATTACCATAATGCCCATATGTTTTAATGCTTACAGTTTTTCTTTACATTATACAATGAGATTGTATGTATGTGTTTGGATGATGATTATGGACTATACCCCTTAAACCAATTGTGATTGGCCGTCTTATGAATGGGTTGTAATAATTTTTCAAGAGTTGTAATTTTATTATGGTGATGTAATTTATTATTTGGGGCTTGCATGCCACCTTCCCTCTCTCTCTATCATTCTCTTATGTACCCCACATTCCCCTTATGTATCCCTTTCTATATATTATGTAAATGTTATGTAATCGAGAGCGCACTAAGGAGCATGGTGGACCCAAAGGAGTATGATGGAGCCCAATAAGCCAATGGTGGAGACCATCAAGCCAAGGGAGCAGATTAAAGGACTTGAAAGCTTAGAGAAGTTTTTCAAGAAAGCATGCATGTTATGAATGGTTTATTTTACGATCACCTACACCCACCTTAGACCTTGGATTCAATCTATTGGCTTGGATTGAATCCTCTCAAAGTCCATAATCATCATAGTGGGAGCTTTAATTTATGAGACAATTGTATTAGCTCCAATACTATAGTTTGGTATATGTTACCTATTCACTTAGGGACTAATATCAAAATATGGTACTTTATATATGTTGATATATAATAGCATGCGATGTATGATTTATAATAGCATGAGATGTACGATTATAAATAGCATAATTTATATATTTAAATTTTGATATATAGGATGCATGTTAATTTGATGAGACCCTTTAAAACCCCTCTTATTTAATATTAAGTTGAAAATGGAGAAGTCATTGGGGAATGAATTCTTCATTGCCTTCCATCATTATAGGATCATCTAACGTCCCTTAATGTGGGTACCTGGCTGCAGACATGTAGGAGCTACCCATGTTAAAGACATTACTTGAAACTATCACATATGAGATATCATGGGGTGCCTAAACTGGTATATACCAAGAAACTAACATGTGAGGTATATATTTGGCGAAACATACCTGTGTGAATGATGGGTTTAACTTAACTAGGGAAGTATTCCAAGAAACTAACATGTGAGGTGTATGTTCCCTAGAGGCAAAACGATTGGAACTTGCTTATGAAGCAATAGACAAAGAGTTGTCTTCTTATTGTGGGTTAGAAGCCAAGAAACTAACATGTGAGGCTTCTAAGTCACAGTGGGACCCCAATCCCCATTAGGAATGAGATTCCCGAATTCCATTAGAGGGTGTATGGAATTTGATAAAATAGTGGGAGGTACCATATGATTAAAGACCCAATCATTATGGATAAAAATGAAATCTAATTCTCTGTTTATGTAGATTACCTAATTACTCACCTCAAAAGCCCTATTTCCTAATATATAGGATATTGATAGTTTGACTAAACCCGATTTCTTTGATTGACTTAGGAAATTGAGAATTGTTCTCAATTTCAAAAGATTGTTTATATGCTATTAGGCCTTTTATTAAAGGCCCTCCATAAAACATCCTAAGAAGAAAAAGACACTATGCGTAATTGGCATCTTGTTGCCATGCTATATGATAGTATTGATGACTAATGAGCTTCAGAAGTAAAATTAGTCAATGCAAGTGCCTTTGATGTCCTACATCACATACAAAAGTTGTATTGTGAGTAAAATAATACTATAAAGTATAGTACTTGTAAAGGACTTCTTCTGGACTAGGATGTAATAAAAGTTGTTTATTAATAATCATTCTTTTGAAAAATGATTAATCACATAGAATAGCTTGAGAAGCTAGATGTGATTTAAAATGGAAGCATAGAGGAAAGCAAGTCTTGAAAAGTCAAAGACAAAGAAATATAATTATTTTATAGTAAACATAAGGTATTGTAAAGGGAACTTGATAAAGTATCAGTCTTCTTAGAAGAACCAAACTTTTGAAGTTTTGGTTCATGAATTGTTGGTTAGTTCTGCTTCTTGGTTTTTGGATTCTATTATAATCTAAATCGAAGCAGAAAGTTAAGTAATAAGTTACCTTTAAAAAATTTTTAATAGAGCAAGAGTTGCTAGATTAATTTTGGGAACTTATTTCTTAACTAAGTCATTTAAGACATTCTAGAAATTTGATTTCCGAATTTAAATGACTAATTAGAACGAATGCAACGTATTCCGAGAATACAAGAGATGTAGAGACTCTCATTTAAATGTAACGATTATGACTTGGTTATGAGATAACCAAACCCATCTTTTACTTGGTGAAGTGAAAGAGTTACATTTATAATTTGACTAATACATTGTGATGTATATAGTCATGTAGAGCATGCATTCAATTACAGTAGACTCATCTTAGAATACCATAGCTCAATGGTGAATCTAAGAGAACGAATTGAACCCTATTAAGATATGGTTTGATCCATGATGAGTTTTACTAATGTATCCATCTAGGATATACCTTAAAATTGCTACATATTGATAATTTAGGGTTCACTCCAGTTTTGTCCCAATTATATCAGATATGGTATGGGAAGAAACCCAACTTAAAGAAGTTAAGGCTTGGGCTTGTGCTACGTTTGTCTGGAAACATAATGTAGACAATCTGGAAATAAGGTCAAGTAAGTGTTGAATTGTGGTATATCCTAAAAGTGGTTGGGATAGTATTTCTATTACTCTAATGAACAAAAGTTGTCCATTAGGATGATTGCTGGATTTTCTTGAGAAAGAGTTCATTCAAGAAAGATGCAAAAGTAGATAGAATTTACAGAATTGTTTGTAAAGCCACAAACCAACAAAGATCCAACCCTTGCCCCTATTGAGGCAAAACCTTTAATTACACCACATTCTTTTCATAGATCAAATTGGATATTTCTTTAACATAAGAGAGATATTGTATCTCCATTAGAATGTGAAAGAATTGTTCTTTGGTGATAAAGATCACCAAGATAATCCTATTGATTATGATTAGGCGATGTTTGACATCAACTTGAGAAATGACTAAGAGTCATTAAATCCAATATGGACAGGTAGAGACCTAAAAGGCTTGGCTATTTAAGAATGTTTTCAACATAGGCAAAAAGTTGTCTATAAAGAAACTTGTTTGATAATAGTTATGCTGAAATCCATTTGGATCTTGTTATCTATAAACACACATTTTGAATATAAGATATGTCAAAAAGGATATAAAGATGTTATATCAAATGGTGAAAAACCATAAAAGTGTGTAAGTTATAGAAGTCTATTAATAGACTACAAGGTTCTCATAATTAGAACATCTATAAAGTTGAAGTAATCAAATTGTTTGATTTCTCTCACTGTATAGATGGACCATGAGTGTATAAAAAGTTAGTGGGAGTGCGATCGTTTTTCTTTATCCTAAGTATGGATGACATCATAATCATTATGAATGATATGTGAATGTTATCTAATGTAAAGTTTTAGTTTTTGGAGAAAAACTAATTCATGAAAGATTTGGCAAAAGCATCCAATAAGATCTATAGAGATAGATCATATAGATTGCTAAGTATCTCCAAATCATCAAACATAGTTGAAATGTTGAAGGAGTTCAACATGGAGAATTCTAAGGGAGGTCTGATTTACTTCAGATAAGAATTCATTATTCAAGGGCATGTGCCCTAGGATAACACAAGTAAGATTCTTAAAGTGTTAAGAAGCCTTATTTTACACTATGTATTGAACCTGATATCTATTATGTTGTAATTGTTACAAATAGTTATCAATCAATTCAAATTTGGAATATTGGATTGTATATGGAAATTGTAAACTCATAGTAGATGGGTATATGGATTTGGATATAATCCATATGGGGTATATTTTATATTCACTTTAGTTGGTGAAATACTTAATGGAAGAACTGTATGAAAGATACAGTGGATTCCATTATTAAGGGTGAATTAATTGTCACATTGTCTAGGAGACTGTTTGGATCTATAAGTTCATTTAGAACTTAGAGTTGTTCCTTCCATTGAGTTGCCCACACCTTGTTTTGTGACAACAATGGGTCAATAGCTTAAGTATAGGAATCACGGTCTCATCAAAAGTCCAAACTCATAGAGTGACAATTCCAAGTGATTAGAGGAATCATTGGAAGAGGTAATAGATACATTACAGAAGATATTATCTACATAAGTTTTTGTAGACCTACTGACTAAAGCTTTAAAACATAATTGGTTATGTCTAAGACCAACATCTTGAGAAGATAGGTATGCGATACATGGTCGATTGGCTTTAGTGCAAGTGGGAGATTGTTAGGATTATGCCCTAGAACCAATCATAGAGATGATTGTTTAGGGATTAGGAACAATCATTTGATTTCATTTATGTATGTCACATTTATTATTGATTTAATAAAAGGGCTTATTCTATTATGTTTATATGCATCATTTATATTTACATAATATGTCCATGGAGTTAGAGTTGAGAATATGGAATTACAAAGAGTTGTAATTTTGAGACTATAGATATATCTCTGTACTAAACTCCTAAAGCATTCCTAGTTAAAGGTTCACTATGATGGACAGTAATGAACCATAGGACTAGCACTTGTTAGGCTGACTCTATAGGAGGATAGCTAGTCTCAAGCTATTTCTGTGGAGACACTACAACCAACAAGTGGGTGCCTATTGCGAGAATAGGTACACTGAATGTGACCAAAGATATGAGATAAACTGAATGGAGTTTTATCCTGCCTGTCAATCAGTTTCTCATTGTTATAGTGGTACAAGTAATCCTTAGACCTAAGACACCATAGTTGCCTTATGCATGTAGCTTTAGAAGTTTGATAACACTAAGTGCAGATCCTATTCAGGGGTCTGCAAAGGTATTCATTGGCCCTACTGCTATGTGTATGAAGGCATGTGTGTGATCAACAAGGGATCCATCACTCTTAGGAAAAAGAGAGAGAATGTCTCATATAGCATTCATAATATAACTCATTAAATCCATGGCCATGGTAGGATGAATATGAAAAGAGTTTCATGAGTTCATCAATGAGTTGATATCTATGAATGAGTATAAAGTAATTGAACTAGGGACTTGACAGACTTCCATGTCCTATTAGTTCAATTGGAGACATTGTGTTGAAGGAAGGATGCAATTGTAATCTATAAACTATAACAGAAGGGTTCTTTGTAAATGACTATTCACCTCATTAAGGACCACACCATGAGCCATATGCTAGGTGTTACTCATGGTTAGTAGAAGCCCTAACTGATATAAGTGAGTTATAATCAATTAGGGAATTGGAAGGAGTTCCAATTAGACCATAAATGGAAAGAGTTCCATTGTGCACACTTCGTGCTATTCCTACTACTTAATGATGTGAACCCAATGGATCACACACTGATCATGCAAGATGAGCTTTAAAGTCTATGAGAGAAAGGGTATGAGTGCATAAAGAATAGTTCTTTAAGGCCTATTTATATTTGATATAATTTATAGGGGTTATTATGCAATTTAGAGAAATTGCATAAAACCCTAATAGGGTTTCCCCCTAGGGCCGGCCCCCTTAGTGTGGACTATATAAGTCACACTATGATGTGTGACATCATCATAAGTTGAACTCTCCAAGGGCTGGCCAGAATTTCCAGCCTCCCTCTCTCTCTAGCTAGGTGTGGATACCGTTGGAGGCAGCACACTTGGGCTGCTCATTCATCGCTGTCCGGAATCAAAGCTTGGAGCAAAAAGGAGAAGACAAAAATTCTGTAAGTGTTCTAACCCTCTTCGTAGTTAGGGTTTGATTTTGTGTTATGCATAGTTAGATTCATGGGATTGGGAATCATAGGAAAATTTTTTATATTCCGCACTTCTATTTTTCCCTCTTGTTCGATTCCCAATAGAACTCCTTGTCATGGATACTTGATGAATTTTTGTTGAACTTTATTGTAATGGTTTTATCATGTATTGTATGAAAAATGGACGCAATTTGAGCTTATAAGGGTCAAACACCTCAAAAGGGTCAAACGGAGGAAAAATAGGGCAAAACTGGGTGAAATAAGGCGGCGGCCTCAGGTGACCACCCAGGCTTGGGTGGCCACCCGAGCCTGAAGTGATGTTTTACCCAGTTTTTAGGAAACTTCCTATTTGACGACTCTATACCTTCCAAAACTCGGATTTACGAATTTTTTCCTATAAAAACACGTCCAAGGGGTTTTAAAACCTACTTGCAATTCATTGAGAGCAAGCTATGGAAGTCTTAGACAAATTCTTAAGTGATTTTCTGAAAGGTATGAGCGTGGAGGCAAAGAAGGAGTTCAAGCACTACTATTTAGATCCGCTGTTCTCTTTGGCATGTGAGGCTTGAAACCACTCTTTTTACTGCTGCTACATATTTTTTGGATCCCCAAACTCATGTATTTCATTTCAATTATGAGGAACTATGCCCAACAATGGAGGAATTCTACGCTTCGTATGGCGTTTCATTTATAGGATCTTTCATCTTCCCTACACGGCACTTAAGTTACCTGACTTCCTTCTCCAACTTCCTTGGGATTTCTCAACATAGGGCCTCCATATTCATGAAGGACCACATAGTGAATTTGATGGGGTTGGAAACTTCCTTTTTGGTTCATGATAGCAAAGGTACCTTGAATTTTACCTTTAATGTTCAACATGCCTTTGCTTTCTATTTGATTGGTCGCTTCTTTATCTCCACTGGCACTTTTTATGTCCCCATTCAAATATGTGAATTGATTCATTTCCTTTTTAAACGTCACAACCTGATTCCAATGGTGCTAGCTGAAACATTAAATGGCTTAAACAAAGTACATGATGATCCACAAACCCCATTAGGAGGGAGCCCCATTCTAATGCAGATGTGGTTTCTTGAAAGGCTTAACTTCTTGTCTCCTACCACCATTAACCTATACAAACCTTAACATTACTACTGCCGCCGAGTTGAATTCCCTGGTCAATTTTCTTCGAGGGAATGGTTAGATTATTTCCAAACACTCTTATGGCGAAACATTAAATGGTTTGTCTTCATATGGGGATGCAATTAATAGGTGCTTCTCCGAACTTCTGGGTGTGCTGTGGTTAAGCTCATAGGGTTGAGATCAATTTCCTTCTATTGGACTACAAGAACCCTTCGTCAGATGGGTGCCATGCAAACCATACCTACTTCTGTGGTATCCGATCATTTTGTTGAACCTGTGGGCCTTACAATGGTTAAGTGGGCCAAAACTCGATGGACTAACCAACTGAAGTTGACTTGAATTGAAAACACTGACGGCCCTTATGTCATGAGTCTCGAATACAAGCAGCGGCTAAGATATAATTTGGGTGATAAGGAGATCATACGTAGAGAAAAGATTTTTAGTCTCATCAAAGACACAAGACTTGGGTTTTGCAAGGAAGACATCCTTGAAACAGTGGAAGCAACGCATGCCCATGACTTACGAAAGAAAAGAAGACTTGAAAGAGAAAAGAAGAAAGTAGAGACGAAGACTCTAAATAAACTCAAGAGGACTTGAAGACTCAAGGAATTGGACATCTATGGCATGTCAATAGTTCTTTATTTAACACGTCAACCAATTAGCTCTAAATGAATTGCCAATAATAATTTACTTTTGAGATTTGTTGTTGTGGTGTTGTTTGGACCACACCCAAAGTAACTTCATGGGTTGCCTACGTATCCCCATCCTCTTTCTTTTCATTTTTTTCTCTTTTTTTTTTAAAAAAAAATCTTTTTTTTTTAAATTTAAAATTTTTTATTTTTAAGAATGGGGAATCAGGTCCTCGTAGTTCAAATGCCTTAACTTTTGCCTAAGCCACCCGTGTGGGTTTTCAACCTAGCAGGCCTTATACATAATACTTCTTCAATTGATCCAAATTGGTAGGACGAGCGAACTCAATCCCACCCAAATCCATGAGACGAACAACCCTTGTTGGCAATATTTCCTTAATGATATACGGACCACCCTAACTTGGCTTGAATTTTCCTTATGGATCAAAAATTGGAGCCCTAATCTCTTTCAATATCAAATCTTCCTTCTTCAAACCTCAGTCTTTGACATGCTTGTTGAATGCTTTTACAACCCTTTGCTGATATCCTTTCACATGGTATAAAACCCTTAGTCGCCTCCCGTTTAGTAATGCTAACTCATCATAGCGGCTCTTAACCCAGTCTACTTCTATTATTTGACTCTCCATGGCAACTAGTAGTGATGGCACCTCCAACTCCATAGGTAGAACAGCCTCCATCCCATACACCAAAGAATAGGGGGTAGCCCCTGTTGACGACCTTACAAACGTCCTATAACCCCACAAGTCCAATGGTAGCTTTTCATGCCAATCAGTATACGTGTCATCCGTTTTTTGTAATATCTTTTTAACATTCTTGTTAGTGGCCTCCACTGCCCTATTAGTTTGCGGACGGTAAGGGGATGAGAAGTGATGCACTATGTTGTATTTCTGTAAAAGCTCCTTATTTCCTTTCTGAAAGTGCTGACCATTGTCTGAAATAACCTCATGAGGTACCCCATATCTATAGATGATGTTGAGTTGTATGAACTGCGCCACTTTCTTAGCATTTAATGCCTTGAAAGAAGCTACTTCCACCCACTTAGTGAAGTAATCAATGGCTACCAAAATATATTCATGCCCATTGGACACTTTTGGCTTAATCTGCACAATTATATCTATTCCCCACACTGCAAATGGCCACGGTGACGACATGCTTGTTAAAGGCATAAAAGGCAAGTGTTGTCCATTAGCAAAGACTTGACACTTATAACACTTCTTTACATGTGCATGGCAATCTCTCTCCATTGTAGACCAATAATAGCCTAGCCTCATGATTTTCTTAGCCAATATATACCCGTTCATGTGTGGTGCCCCAACTCCTTCATGAATTTCATTAACAAAACATTCAGCTTTTTCCTCGATAACACACAAAAAATGGATCCCATCATATGACCTTCAGTACAGCTTTCCCCCACATAAAACATAGTGGCTTGCTAACCTCCTAAGTATCCTCCTATCAATGCAGGATGCTCCTTCTGGATATTCCCTTTCCTCAATAAACTTCATTATGTCATGATACCGAGGATAGCCGTCCTTCGCCTCTCCTTCTCGGGTAGAGCAGCAATACATGGGTCTTTCCCTACATTCTATTACTAGTGGTTTATATTCCCTCTATCCAATATCTCCACCATAGAAGCTAGGCTTGCTAAAGCATCAGCGAACTGATTCTTATTCCTCGACAAATAGTTAAACTCTATTTCCACAAATTCCTTAGTCAAGGCCTCTAAATAGGCATGATACGGTAGCAACTTCTCATCAAGAGTCTTCCATTCCCCTTTTATCTGGCAAATAATCAATACTGAGTCTTCGAAAACTTCCAACTTTTTGATCCCCAATTCTAGTGCAGCTTCCAATGCAAGGATGCAGGCTTCATACTCGGTAATATTTTTAGTAGTTTCAAACCCTAACTTGACCGCCAATGGTGTGTATGCCTCCTCAGGTGAGACAAGTAGCACCCCTATCATGTACCTTCTTTTGTTTGCAGCTCCATCAAAGTATACTTTTAGACCTTCTTTTCGATTTCCAAAACATCCTCGTCAGGGAACTGATCATTGAATTAAACTAATGACGCCACAGGACAGCTAGCCAAGTAATCTGCAATGACACTTCCTTTAAGAGACTTCTGTGTTACATATTTTATGTCAAATTTGTTAAGGAGAATTGACCATCGAGCAGTCCTATAGGATAAAACTGGCCTTTCTATCAACTACTTTAATGGGTCTATACGGCTTATTAAGAAAACCTCATAGGGGATCATGTAGTGACGGAGTTTCTGAGTTGTCCATACCAATGCCGCACAAGGCTTCTCTATGGCGTTATACTTCACCTTATAGTTTGTTATTTTCTTGCTTAAATAATAGATGGAATTCTCTTTCTTTGACCCTTCTAGATATTGAGCTAGCATAGCTCCCATCGCGGTTTCAGTAACCGTCAAGTATAACAGTAACGGCTCACCTTACTGCGGAGGAACTAGAATTGGTGGGTTGCTCAAATACCTTTTAATGGTCTCAAAAGCCTTTTGACATTCTTTATTCTAAACTTTTGGCTAACCCTTCTTAAGCAATTTAAAGATCGGCTTGCACACCATAGTTAAGTTAGCGATAAACCTACTTATGTACTGAATTCTTCCCAAAAATCCTCGGATCTGCTTATCTGTACTAGGCAGCTCCATTCCCACAATGGCTTTTATCTTCCTTGGATCAACCTCAATTCCCCTCTAGGTAATCATAAACCATAATAATTTGCCCGTAGTAACACCAAAGGCACATTTCTGAGGATTCAACCAAAGGTTATACTTCCTTGCCCATTCTAGGAACTTTTCTAGTGCCATGAAATGTCCTTCCCAATCCACTGACTTCACTATCAAGTCGTCTACATACACCTCCACTTCCTTATGGATCATATCATGCAACAAGGTTGTAGCAGTTCTTTGGTAAGTAGCCTTAGCATTTCTTAAATCGAAGGCATTACTTTGTAGTAGAACGTTGCCCACTACGTGATAAAGGCTATTTTCTCCATCATAAAAAAGAGAAGCGCATGTCCTATGGTACTTGTCACACCCCATTTTTGTCACCTTAACTAGGACATATCATTTCATGTAGGATTTTGAGTTCTTTTCGAGTCTAGTCCTTTGCATTGAGTTTCTATGGCATTGAATATCATGTGTATGAATTTTGAAGTGATTTGGAGTTCATTTCGATAGTCAATAAGAACTTTTGCGACTTTAAGGGCATAATCGTCTTTTAAGCCGTATATTTTCCATTTGACCTTGAAATGAATCCCAAGCCACTCCCTCGAGTTCATATGAATACATAGGGTCCATATATAGGGTTAATTTCATGAACTAATGGTTTAAGATCAATTCGGCTCATAACGGTTCGAGTTGGCTAAAAGACCCTTTCTTGTTTTGCTCAAATTGACTCATAAGACCTAACCAATTTTCTCTCATTTAACTTCAATTGGGATTTATTTACATCCTAGGTATGTTTAAGAGATCGAATTTTGATTGGGAAAGCATTTGGTTCGACCTTGTGTACAAACCCAGCTTAGCAACGGTGAGGCACCATGGTTAACCACCTTTGTAAAACCTAACCATACACCCATGGTTAAGGATTTTTGTCCTAAAATGCTTAAAAATGTGTTCCCCTTCGAAACACGGTCATTTTGGCTTTTATTTCGTGAAAATCGGACTTAATTTGAACGTTTTAGGACTTCTAAAGCGAGTAGGAGTCAAAACCGGAGTAAAATGGGGAGGACCCTCAGGTAACCATCCGGGGCTGGATGGTCAGCCATCCAAGCCCAAACGGCTAACCGTCTAGGCCTAGATGGTCACCTGAGAGACTCCGTCTTGAACTAAAATTCTGACTCTCTCTCCCTCTTTTGACGGTTTCCTCTGCCATTACAATTTGTTTTCTCTTAGGAGTGTGTAAGTTTGAGTTTTTTGAGCACCAAGAGAGTCTCTAATAGGCCTAGGATCATTATTTAATGAATTAATCTTAGCCATTGGTTGAGGAGGTCAGTTCTCTATATAAAGGACATGATATTCAGCACATAAGGGGAGGTGAATTGCACTTTACACTTAGAGAGAGAGGGAACTGCGAGTTTGGAGAGCTAGAAGGACACAAGAGGAGGCTCTTCAACCCCAAGCAAGCAAGAGAACAAGGAGTTTGAAGACAAGGAAGATTCTACAAGAGGTAAGCACTTCTTTTGAATGCTGAACATGGGTTTCCTCTTTCTCCTTCTTCTTCTTCTTCTATGATAGTTCTAGTGCATGATGTAACTCCACATGTTAGGATAATTCAATGCTTATGGGATGTTATATGAATGATTTTGAGATGGTTTATGGTTTTATATGCTAGATAATCCTTGGTTTACTAAGGTTTTGAAAGCGTTACTCTTTCTAGCCTTTTAAATCATGCATAGTTCACATGATTAGGTTGCTGTGATAATTGTCATGAGTCGATACTCCTGTTAATTAATATACATGATATGAATGATGTTCATGATGATTTGAGCATATGTTAGAGTCTTTTTATAGGTTTTTATGCATAGTTGTGAGATTAGGGTTTTGATAACCCTAAAATCACACAAGTGTCATACAGCATGCTTAGCTTAACTTTGTGAGTAGTTTCTCATCATAGTCATTCTATATATGCTGCATATAGTTGAATCATGCTAGGTTTTCATTCATATAGTAGATTTTATATGGTTTTTGGAGATATTATCCTTTTCTAATGATAATTGTCCTTTTCGCTAAGTAAGGTTTTGCATGAGAGCTTTCTGTGATGTATTTAAGCATGAAATCACTTCTATTGTGTTCTAATATATATATTTTACATAGGATATGATGATTGCACCTCCCTATAGTGACTTTTTTATGTGAAATTATCTTAGGATAATTTTGCTTAAGAAAGCTCGCCATAGGAAGGTCTGTTTTCATATTTTACATAAGATATCATCTTTTTGGTTAGAATAGACTTAGTTATCATGTTTATTGATATTATTGGAGTCTCTCATGATTGTTAGAGTGTCTTTGGTAGGTTTTGTTATGCATGTTAGTCAGGTCATTGCATATAGGATTGAGTTGGGGTCCTTAGTTATTCATTATTTTTGTTGTTTGCATGATAAATGGATGATTTTAGGCCTTGTCATGATTCTGTCCAGATTAGTATATTGTTCTCTTTGCATGGTTTTGCGCACTTGTAAGGGTATAGACAGGTACAATGCTTGTCCTATTGCAAATAGGGCTACTATTGCTTGAAATTGCTAATGCTTGGAGCTATTGCACTCAGGTAAGTAGGGTATGAAGTGCCCTAATTCACTTTTCTTTTCTTTTCTTATTCTTTCTCTTCTCCCTCCTAGGGTTACTTCTTAATACGAATACATGGTAATTATCAAGGGTTTCCTTCATTAATAAAATTCTGGTTTTCTATCAAAGTTTCTATCTTGTGGAAGTTTTCAATTTTGGACTATTCAATACATTCTCGAACAAAGAAATCTAGGATTTTTACTATAGGTTTGTATTAGGTTGTAACCTTATTCTTTTCGAACTACATGGACTTTAATCCATGTATTTCGCTGCATGGTATGTAGGTGCTCTTTTTGAGGCTCAAGTCCGTTCTAGGATCCAAGTATCCTAGGTTCTTTTCTTTTCTTTTCTTTTTTCTGTTTTATTTTATTTTTCTTTGACTGATTATGCATGGATGAAATGGATGGATGGAATATGTGTCATGCATGCTGCCTTGTGATGATATATGATGATATTTGAGTGAAAAAGATCTTAAATTAGCCTAATCAAATTAAGAGACCAAGTCGGGCGATGTGGGTGCCTATGGGCTTTGCCCAAAACCTTCCCACGTCGTAACTTAGCCCCCGAATCCAATTTTCTGGTTTCAATGACTTTGCTTTTCCTTTAATGGAGTCATGTGGTTTTTTGAAAATAAAACATTTTTTATGGTTTTTCCTCTTTTCCTTAAAAAAATGAGGTGGCGACTCCTTTTCGTTTGTTGTCTTTTAAACTCATATTAATTTATCTCGCCAAATCTCCTTGTGGGTGCCGCGCTTTTTTGTGGGTTCACAATACTGTCTACCAACACATCGATATGGGGCAAAGGAAAGTCATCTTTAGGGCTTACTGTGTTGAGGTCTCGAAAATCCACGCACATCTTTACCTTTCCATCTTTTTTAGGTACGGGCACTATATTAGATAACCATTTTGGATACTCCACTACCTGTAGAAACCCTACGGCGAGTTGCTTAGTTAGTTCCTCCTTTACCTTCAATGCCCACTCAGGCTTCAATCTTCTCAATTTTTGCTTTATCGGCTTTTTAAGTGGATTAGTGGGGATATAGTGCTGTACAATATCCAGATCTATGTCGGGCATGTCTTCATAAGACCATGCAAAGGTCGTTATGTTGGCCTTTAGGAAGGTTATCAACTTTTCTTTTTCAAGTGGCGAGAGGGTTATCCCAATTTTAATTATCTTTGGCAATTCATTTGTCCCTAGATTGATTGATTCCAATTCATCTATGTTAGGTTCGATAACACCCTTTTTCCTTTGCTTGAAGAGCTCCAGAGGGACATCATTCCTAGGATCTATATTTATGCCATGGATATCCATAGAAGAGAGAAAGGAAACACTGCAAATAATATATAAAAAGCACACTTCATTAAGGGAACTAATAAAATGAAACAACTTGGAAAATAGAAAAAGAAACACAACTTCTGTGCCACAATTATGGAATGACTCCGAACTTCACAAAATGGGATAGGTGGACACAGCTTATTGAAAGCAAGAAAGACTCTAACTAAGAAACCTACAAGCTACTATCAGGTAGGTTATAATCTTCTTCTTCACGGATCTCTGCAATGGCACCATTCTCTAGGTACCAGTTGTGAAGTGGCATAGTAGCATGGTGAACTTACGAGTCTTAGCAATCTTCAATGGCTGACCCTCCCACAGTGAGAACCATATCTTGGAACATAGTGACCATAGTCTTGGAATCCATATGTTCTGCCCAGTCTTCTTCTTCCTTGCTTTCACCTAGATCCTGGACTAATTTGTTGCTCATAAAGTTGTACCAACTTGTCAAGCTTTAAGGATTCGGCCCTTCTATAAAGTACTTATCACAAAAATCTTTATCTGCCAAGACTAGGTCCAAACTCGAGTAGAAAGTATGCGGGATATATTTCCTTATAGGAAGACAATGGTGTAGTAGTTCGCCTTTTTCCAACTCCCACACATATTCAAACCCCAAAGTGAGAACCATGTCTTGGAACATAGTAACTATGGTCTCGGAATCCATATGTTCTGCCTAGTCTTCTTCTTTCTTTTCCCAATAGCTATCATTGATGGCTTCATCATCCACCATTTCAGCAATGATTAGATACCACTCAGTGAAGAAAATTTCAAACCTTGGGACTCTGGTCTTTGTTGTCGGATTGAATATAGGCTCTAGGAATCCACAGTACAAGAAGTCATCCCCCTCCTTAATAAAGTAGCCATTCAGAGTCAGCCTATACGGTGAAATCTTAATGTCTGGCATCTTCCCTTCTACTCTAGCTTTCCTCTTCTCCTTATTTCTCCTCATCATTTTTGCATAGTCATTCTTAGGGGGCTCATATCCTAGCGCAAAAGTATAGGAAACAGCACAACTTTGAATAGAACAGGGGATTCCTTGTTGGCGATGCCCTAGTCTCATACCAAGAAAGAAACTTATTCTCCACATTATCTCTCCGACATGTAGATTGCCATGAGGGCAGTAGTCAAGACGTATCAACTCTCCCTTTTCCAACTCCTTTTCTTTGCACTGCACATATTCAAACCTAGACAAGGGTATGTCAGCTGATTCCAGCTTTATTTCATATGCTGGTACTCCGGCCATTTTTGGGTTATAGTCTCCTTGAAACGTGACAATGGCTCCTGTCACACCCCATTTTTGCCACTTTAGTTAGGGTTTGTCATTTCATGTGTCTTTTTGTTTCCTTTTTGAGTCTAGTAATTTGCATTGAGTTTCTAGGGTCTTGAGGATGATGTGTATGAATTTTAGTTCGATTTGGAGTTGATCTTGAGGGTTAATAAGAACTTTTGCGACTTGAGGGGCATAATCGTCTTTTAGGTCACAAACTTTCCATTTGACCTTGAAATGATCTCCGAGTTGCCAATTGGAGTTCATATGGATGCATTTGAGGTATTTATGGGTTCAATTTGATGAATTGATGGCTCGTGATTAAAATGGCTCAATATGGCTCAGGTTGGTTAAGAGACCTACTTCGAGTTAGCTCGAATCGGCTCATAATTTTCACTTAATTCTCACTCCATGGACTTTGATTAGTCTTAATTTCATCCCCAAATGTGTTTAGGGAGGTTGAATTTTGAATTGAAAGACATTCAGTGCAACCTTATGTGCATACCTAAGCTAAGCGACGATGGAGCATAGCGGTTAACCGCCTTTGTAAGACCTAACCATGTAGCCATGGCTAGGGTTTTTTGCCCTAAAGTGACTCAAATCATATTCCCCTTCGAAACACGGTCATTTTGGCTTTCTTTTCATCACAATCGGAGTTGATTTGGGCCCTGAAACACATTTAGAAGCTGAAAGGGTCAAAAATAGGCAAGAGATGACAAGGCCTCGGGTGACCACCTAGGCCCGGGAGGCTAGCCGCCTGGGCCCAGGCTACTAGCCGCCCATGCCTAGATGGTCACCTGAGCCACTTTCCTTTTTTGAGTGTTGAAGCGGACTCCCTCCTATTTTCTCAAACTTGTCCACCTCCAGCTACCATTCCACCATTTTTTTAACCCTAATTGACCTACTTGAGCCCCAAGGGAGTCTCTAAGGACCCTTAGATCAATATCTAGGGTTTTAATCCCAACCATTGAGGGTTTCTCCTCAAACTCTATAAATACCCCCTTATATTTTAGCATTAAGGGAGGCACCTGGAGAGACTTAGAGGCACCTAGAGGCAATTATAACCATCTTTAAGGAAGGTTAACCTAATTCCTGAGTGAGAGAGTGAGAGAGAGAGCTTGAAGGAGGGCTAGAGCTTTGTTTAGAGGCTTGAAGGAGAGTGTTTCCAGCAATTCATAAGAGGAGAAGGACTCTCTACAGCAGCTAGAGAACTCCACCATAGGTATATCTCCCTCTCTTTCATGTTGAAACTAGGTTTTCGCTTAGAATAATTCTAATGCATGTTCAAGTTAGTATTTTTATCATATGTTGATACTTCTACTGGTTAATATATGTGATAAAAATATCATTCATGTTTAGTTATGCAGGTTATAGGATTATTCTATGTGATTTTATGTGAGTTTGTGATTTCTAGGGTTTCATGGTGCTAATTAGTTTTCTGCATGAAATAACTCTTTTGCATATTAAGCATTATATTTTTATCAGGCAATGATGCTTCTATTAGTTAATATGCATGATTAGAATAGTGCTCATGTTTAGTCTTGCATGCTAAGGGGTTGATTCATGTGATTTAATGCATAGTTAGGATTCTAGGGTTTCTCTTGTGCTGAAATTGAGTATTTGCTTAGAATAGCTGTATTTCATGTGCAAGCCTATATTTTTATCATGTGTTGATGCTTCCTATTGATTAATATGCACAATTAGAATGCTGTTCATAATCGGTTTTGCATGATTTAGAGTTATTTCATGTGATTTTATGCACAATTGTGATTCTAGAGTTTCATCCATCCTTGTTTTAGGAAAATTGCTTATAGCATGGTAGCTTAGGGATTTTCTTTAGTTTCTCTTCATAGTTGCTATATATGTGTTGCATATTAGATAACTATGATGATTTTTGCATTCATATAGTTGATTTTAGGGTTTTTTGCATGTTATTGCATATAGGGCTGAATTAGGGTTTTAGTTAGTTCATGATTCGTGTTATTTACATGACTTATGGGTGATTTTAAGCCTTATTTCAATTCATGTCCAGATCTGTTTACTATCCTTAATGACATATTTTGAGTATGTGATAGCCTATGTTTAAGAATGATAATTACTTGGTTAGAAACTAGGTTGGTTCGTTGGTTTTTTTGGTGTGTTTTGCATACAAATTGCAGGTGCTTGATAGGTACAAACCCATAGCAAGTGGGATATGACAGGTGCAATTACCCCACCAATGTGGGGTGATTATTTTGGCTATTGCAAGATGAAATCTTACAAATAAAGCAATTACTTTATGCAATAGGGTGGTTATTTTGACAGGTTGCTTTTGTTTAGGGTAAGTAGGGTATGAAGGTGCCCTAATTCACCTTTCTTTCCTTCCTTGAAACTTTCCCTTTCTCCCTCCTAGGGTTATTTCCTAATAGAGGGATATGGTAGATTCTATAGTTTCCTCTCATAAAAAATGCTTTTTAAATCAAGGTTTCTATCTTTATTTAAATTCCATATTTTCTAAAGAGCTTTTGAGGATCATTTATTTTTGGATACTTACCATATTTCTTATGAAAGGAAACTTAGGGTTTACCATAGGCCTTTATTAGGTTTTAACCCTATTCCCTTTCGAACTACGTGGACTTTGATCCATGTATTTCCATACATGGTACGTAGGCGCTCTTCGTGAGGTTCAAGTCTGCTTTAGGATACTAAGTATCCTAGGTTTTCTTTCCCCTCTTTCTCTTTTCTCTTTTTATTTGATTTACTTGCTTGTGTGGATGAATAAATGGATGATATGCATGCTGTCATGTGATGATAAATGATATTTTATGTGTGTTTAAGACTTTGATTTAGCCCAATTAAATTAAGAGACCATTTAGGGCGATATGGGTGCCTATAGGCTTTGCCTAGAACCTTCCCATATCGTAAGCTTAGCCTCTGAATCCACAATCTTTGATTTTCAAAAGATCTTTTGCCTTACCATTTTAAGCATGGAGTCACTTGTTTTGGAAAATAAAACATTTTAGGGTTTTCCTCTTTTCCTTTAAAAAATGAGGTGGCGACTCCCTTTTCAACCCACGTGGGCCACTTTTTTAGGGTCCACAGCTCCCTCATGAGGAAACTTTACCTTTTGGTGCAATGACAATGGTATAGCCACAACAGGATCAATCCAAGGCCTTCCCAACAATATATTAAAACACGATGGCACGTCTAACACCTGAAACTCCACCTTAAACTCTATGGGTCCCATGATTAGAGGTAGAGTGACCACCCCAAGTACTTCTCTGCGAGTATTATCATATGCCCTCACTGTCTACCTAGATAGTGTAAATCAGTGGGTTCCAAACCCAAAACGATCACGGTTCTAAGTGGATATACATTTAGCGCGAAACCATTATCAATTAGGACCGTAGGAATCCCCTTCCCCATAGTGTCAACGGTTATGTGCAAAGCTTGGGAGTGGCTTGGCCCATTTTTAGGTAAGTCAGCTTCTGTGAACATAATAGTGGAATTTTTCAGAGCAGGGTTTACTAGTTTCACCAATCCTTCCGAAGACATATCAACTAGGACCTGTATCTAGTTCAATAACTTCCGCACTGTTTGTCTGTGTTTGTGAGAGGCCATAAGCAAGTCCTAAATAGTGATATTAGCATTGGTCTTCTTCAGTTGTCTGAGTACCTCATTCTCTTCTTTTTGCACATTGAGGTGCCTATGGGCCTCTAACTCATCCAGTAGATTATCATATTCCAAATGTGGAGGCTTGAAATGCCGGCCTCCCTTTGTCATATGGTCTATTTCTTCATCACTAGCTCATATGTCATCAATCTCATTTGTGCCACCCATTAGGTCATCCCATTCAATCATGTTAATGTCCTCCATTTGTACTTCTTTGGGTATATCATCCCAACCTGTAGGAGCTATAGGCTCACTTGGTGTCAGATCTGGATAGAGCACGTAGCAATCAAATTTCCCTGATGGCATCTCCCAATAACCCCACTCAAGGGTCTCCTGCTTCATACCTTTCTCTTAACTACTGTTGGATGGACCTTTTTTGCAGTAGTAAGATCTTTTGGTCAATGAGGTCTTGGATGACCTTTTTTAACATAGCACAGTCTTCAGTGTCATGACCGGGTATACGATGGTATTGGCAATATTGGTGGGGTGTTTAGGGTCTTGGTTTTGGGGAAAGAGGCATGATGAGGCCCTTGTCATGGCATTTGTAGAAAGCTTGGGTCAGGGACATGGGTGACGGGGTGTATTGTCTTATGGGTAAGCGAGGTCTAGACGGACTGGCATAAATAGCATTTATGGTGTTGGGTGTATTATGAGGGGGAAGGGGATTTTGAGTGACATTTGGTCAATTTAGAAGGGTAGGGGGTGAGATGATTTGTTTATCGAGTAAGTCTTGGATCTAATGCCTGAGGTGATAGCAGCGATTGGTTGGGTGGCCTTTGGTTTGGTGAAACATGCAGTATTCATTTTCATTGTAGTTCTTGGGCAAAGGGCTTGGTGGTGGTCTTGGGTCAAGAAGTTTCAAAAGGCCTCGGTTCTTTAGCTTTTTAAGCACTTTCTTAAATGGCATGTGCAACTCGGTGAATTGGCGAGGTGGGTTGGCATCATTTAGGGAGATAGGTTGAGTGGGTTGGGTTATGGCATTGACCTTGGCATTGTTTTTCCCAGCAAAGTTCGGCCCACAATTCCTTTGGACTTCCTCTGTCTTGAGTGAGCCATTAGTAATAGCATCCTCAACTTGTGTACCTTCCCCAAATAAGAGCCTTGAAGTTAGGAAAATAGTGAGCAAAGAGGTGCTTGTGATACACCAGCAATAGGTTTGTAACCACCAACTGAATCTGATCCTCCTCATTTAGTCTATCTGCCATTTTCGAGGCCTTTTACCTCTACCTCGTGATGAAAGCAGAGAAAGTCTCGTTAGCTCCTTGTTTTGTACTCTTTAAGTCCCTCCGTGTAACATCCACTTTGGTATTGTACTTGTAGTGCTCTGAGAACTCATTACATATGTCCTCCCAAGTCCAGATTCTATTCTCATCCAACGCTATGAACCACTTTAACGCTGAAGTTGCTAGGGTGTCATGGAACATTTGAGCTAGGAGTTCATCAGTCACTCCTCGAGGGTGCATAGCTCGTACATACATCTTCAAATGGGTCTTAGGGTAGCCCGTTCCATCAAACTTTTCTAATTCTAGTGTTGCTACCCCAAAAAGGATTTTTCCTTGATGGGATGACCTGAGTCATCCATTCTGGCAGGTGGTGTTGTGAAAATGGATTGAATTCAGTTTAAGGGCACCTTAACTGTCTTAGGCATGCAAGCATATCTAGGGTTAGCAAGGCTATGAAGTCGCCACCAATTAGGGGTTTAAGGACGCGATTGGACATCCTATGGTTGATTAGAAAATGGGGTCATTTGAGATCCTAAAATAAGTCCGTCTGAGGTCTTATAAACAAATAGGTCCATTTAAGTCCATTTGAAAATGTGATTGACTCCTAGTGGTCTATAAGACTAAAGATTGAGGGTACGGGGGTTTGGTTATGAGTAAGGAAGGTGTGAGGCACCCCACATCGCCCATTGGAATCCAATGGTTCCTGATTTTGACGAAGTTTCTGTTTAAATCCCCTTTTTGATATTATTGATTTCCTATATGAGCAATTTGACATAGAATACCCTCTTTGAAGAGTAACGAAGTTTGCTATTTTTGAAAAGAGATTCCTAAAGGCATTTGGACAAGGTTCTGAAAGTATTGACATTTGAAAATGTGCCTTAGGGTTTTTTGTGAATGAGAACCTTTTGAAAAGACCACAAATTCGCCTTCCTTCTCATGGGTATCTTAGGTCAAATTGATCGACTCCTAACAGGAGTATCTCTATCTTGTAGTGGTAAGAGTCAATTCTTGCATGAAAGGATGGAAATGGAAATGATGTGATTCCATTTTTAAAGAATTAATACCATGTGTGAATCTATTTTGGATTTTTAAAGAACTCGAGACTTTTGAAGTCAATGGAAGGGATAAGAAAAATGGATACTTTTTGAAAGCACTTGAAAGTGAGCAGATGTTCTCTTTTGAAGAGAAGAAAAAGTCTTTTGAAGAGAGGGGTTCCTTTTGAAGGAAGAGAAATGAGTTTTAGTTAAAAAGGAGCACTTTTGAAGTGTAAAAGAATTCCACTTTAGAAATGAAAGTGGAAGTTTATAATTCTTAATCCCAACTAAAAAGGAGCATCCTGCATGGGATGATGATTTTGGAAAATTGACTTCATGTGGTAGAAAAATGTATTTTGAAAAGGGAACACGTGCCCTTTTAGCGAAAAGATTTGTTTGAGCCATTCTTGGAATGAACTCGTCAATCAAAACCTTTGTGCACTCATCGAGAGTTTTGAAAGTGTTGTTTTGTAAATGCTACATGCATTAACAACTTTCTTGGAGATGAAATATTCTTTTTGAATTTGTGAAGTCAAAATCTTTGTTTAGTAAAGGTGGTAATGTCGTCAAAAATGATTTGTGGGAGAATGATCCCGAGCAGGCATGAATGAAACCTTTTGAAAGCTAAACCTTTTTAGCAGGGATTTGAGATGCAAAGAATCACTTTAAATTCCAGAAGACCTTTTTAAAAAAAAAAGGTATTTGGAGCTTTTAAAGCATGAACATGGTGAGGAGGAATTTAATCCAATCTTGAAGAGCACTTGAATTAGTTGAATAAAAATATAATCAACTAATCTCCTAAGGATTGGGATTTTACTACGTGACATAGGGACATACAGGAGTCGGGGTTGGATTATTCATTGGAATATGGCGGGTCAAGTGATTAAATCCATTTGATGGTGATAAGCTATTATGCTAGGGATGAGTTTTTAAGCATTTGATGCTATAAACCTTTATCCATAGCATGATAGTTTATCTCAGGGCTTCAATTAAACTTTATTCACATAGGAATAGAATTAAAACGTCACATAGCATGAAATTTCAAGATAAACACATCGAAAATGTCAAAAGATACATAAACATAATCAACCTTGGCAAGGCTTGGAATTCATGAATGCCATGTTTATTGCTTTGATTAGCACAAGTATATGTACATAAAGTAAAAGGGTCGAGTGACCACAAAATGAAAAGTGCTCAAACATTGGGGCAAAAGAGTCGCAACGACCATAACCTGGAGGGTGGCTAAAGCCATAACCTCTAAATAAAGTGGTAAATAAATAAAAGCTGATAATGCACAATATTGGGGCAAAGGGTCGCAACGACCACAACCCGGAGGATAGCGAAAACCATAGCCTCTAAAGTAAATAAAATGAAAATGAGAACAATCATTTTGAATGAATTTGTTCAAGTCCTTGCATTTATCCATTTATCCGAGCATGGGGATATTTAATTAAGTCCAAGAAACTCCGCAGCAAAGGGGGAATTATTTTATGTCCAAGTTGATTATGATTACCAACAAAAAAAACAAGAGGTTAGTGTAAACAATATGCATGCATACATGAACCTAACCTTGCCAATTTTGATTTTGCTTAGATATCACTTTAACCTTTTGATATGCTTAAATTTCCTATTTCATACATCACAAGTGCAAAGCTCACATGGAATAAAAGAGAATAAAAATGGGTGCTAGCAACCTATTGAAGTGGTTTGCATGCACAGGGTGGTTTAGGGTCTTCTCGCCTTTAACCCACCATACAGGACTTTAATCTCTTCACGACATGTGTTATGAAGCCCATGTACGTACTTGGGCAAAGGTAAAGAGGGTCACAATCACATATTAAGGCTGTAATGAATAATGATATCAATGGAAAATTTAAGAAAGTTTAAGAATGAATATTAAAAGGGAAGCTCACCTAGTTTAGGTGATTTTCACCTTAGCTTTGACCAATGAAGGCTTGAGTGCTCCTTTGCTAGGCTTGAAAGTCTTTTCTTGAGATGCTCCTTTAATGTTCTAAGTATGCTTGGATGGTGACTAAGTTTGAGGCTCTGATAATTTGAAGAAGTTTAATGCATGGGTGCATAGAGGAATTTAGTGGAGTTGTGAGGAGTTTTGTGTGAAGATTTTTTAGTGGATAGGATGGGATTGGATTAGAGTAAGAGGAGTTAGTGCTCTTAGGTATATAAAAAAGGATGGATCTTAGGATAGAAAAGTTAGCATTTAGGATAGAAAAAGTTGGGATCCTTTAATGAATGAAAATGGGGATTACTTATAGAAAAATTTGGACCTTTAGGGGTAAAATAGTCATTTGGAAGGGCATTATGGTCACAAGGGACATGGTGTTAGGATTATGCCCTAGAGCCAATCATAAAGATGATTGTTTAGGGATTAGGAACAATCAATTGATTTCATTTATATATGTCACATTTATTATTGATTTAATAAAAGGGCTTATTCTATTATGTTTATATGCATCATTTATATTTACATAATATGTCCATGGACTTAGAGTTGAGAATATGAAATTACAAAGGGTTGTAATTTTGAGACTCTAAATATATCTCTGTACTAAACTCCTAAATCATCCCTAGTTGAAGATTCACTATGATAGACAGTAATGAATCATAGGACTAGCACTTGTTAGGTTGACTCTATAGGAGGATAGCTAGTCTCAAGCTATTTGTGTGGAGACACTACAACCAACAAGTGGGTGCCTATTATAAGAATAGGTACACTGAATGTGACCAAAGATATGAGATAAACTGAATGGAGTTTTAACCTGCCTGTCAATTAGTTTCTCATTGTTATAGTGGTACAAGTAATCCTTAGACCTGAGATACCATGGTTGTCTTATGCATGTAGCTTTAGAAGTTTGATAACACTAACTGCAGATCCTATTCAGAGGTCTGTAAGGGTGTTCATTGGCCCTATTGCTATGTGTGTGAAGGCATGTGAGTGATCAACAAGGAATCCATCACTCTCAGGAAAAAGGGAGTGAATGTCTCATATAGCATTCATTGAATATAACTCATTAAACCCGTGGGCCCATGGTAGAATGAATATGGAAAGGAGTTTCCATAAGTTCATCATTGAGTTGATATTAATGAATGAGTATAAAGTAATTGAACTAGGGACTTGACAGACTTCCATGTCCTATTAGTTCAATTTGAGACATTGTGTTGATGGAAGGATGGAATTGTAACCTATAAACTATAACAGAAGGGTTCTTTGTAAATGAATATTCACCTTATTAAGGACCACACCATGAGCCATATGCTAGGTGTTACTAATGGTTAGTAGAAGCCCTAATTGATATAAATGAGCTATAATCAATTAGGAAATTGAAAGGAGTTTCAATTAGACCCTTTAATGGAAAGTGTTCCATTGTGCACAACATGTGCTATTCCTACTACTTGATGATGTGAACCCAATGGGTCATACACTGATCATGCTAAGAGAGCTTGAAAGTCTATAAGAGAAAGGGCGTAAGTGAATAAAAGAATTGATCTTAAGGGGCAAATTTATATGGGATATAAATTAGAGTGGTTAAGTTGCAATTATGTATAATAACAACTTAACTCATATGAGGAATAGGATCCCTCACTAGGGCCGGCCCTATTAGTGGGCTATATATAGCCTCACATGTGATGTAATGACATCAGTTGAAACACAATTCACTTTCCCCAAAGGCTGGCCGAAATTCCCTAAGGAGGCTCTCTCTCTCTCCCTCTTCTCCACCTCTAGCAACAATAAGGAAGAAGAACGAAAGGACTTCAAGCTCAAGCTAGGTGTGGATACCATTGGAGGCAGCACACTTGGGCTGCTCATTCACTGCTGTCCGGAGACAAAGCTTGGAGCAAAAAGGAGAAGACAAAGCTTGGAGCATAAAGGAGAAGACATTAATCAACTGTAAGTAATCCCAAATCTCTTGGTAGTTAGGGTTTATATTTTTGTATTATGCATAATCGGATTTATGGGTTTGGGAATCGTAGGAAAATTTTAATTCCGCCATTGTAGTTTTCCTCCTTAGTTAGATTCCTAACACATGGAGGGCATTGAGGAATTGTTTGGTGAAGGAAATTGCTCATTTGATGAGAACAAGTTGGGCCAATTGTGGCAAAAGAAGGCAATTTGCTAAGGAAGATTATCCACGCTGCTATGGCAGGTGTGGGCCACGCTGGCCTAGCAAGCCTGGGCCTAGTCCCATCTATGTAGTTGGATTACGACTACAAGGAGGCTGCAAGGTGGCCATAGAGCCAAAAGCAGATATACCCATGCTGGTAGTGCTAACGTGGGCACAGTTTTCCCACATTTGTGATGATTTCTCATTATTACCATGGGAACTTGTAATCCTTGGTTTGTGTGCCCTACCTGATGAGGTGGGGCCACTGTGGTGGTTAAAGGGTGGTGGTCTACCCTGCTATTGAAACCCTAGGTCCCTAAACTTGGTTTGGGACCAAAAGGTGGAGTGTGCACCTTCTAGTTGGCAATCGAACTAGGGAAGAAAACATACAAAGGCGGAATAAAAATTTTCCTATGATTCCCAAACCTATGAATCCGATTATGCATAATACAAAACAAAATCCTAACTAGAAGAGGGTAAGAATTACTTACAGTTGATTAAAGTCTTCTCCTTTATGCTCCAAGCTTTGTCTTCTCCTTTTTGCTCCAAGCTTGAACTTCGGGCAGCAATGAATGAGCAGTCCAAGTGTACTGCCTCCAACAGTATCCACACGTACCTTGCATTTGAAGTCCTTTCCTTCTTCTTCCTCGTTGTTGTTAGAGGTGGAGAAGAGAAAGAGAGAGAGAGAGAGCCTCTAGGGAATTTCGGCCAACACTTTGGGATGTGATTGTGATTCAAGTGATGTCATCACATCACATATGAGGCTTTATATAGCCCACTAATAGGGCCAATGAACACCCTTACAGATCCCTGAATAGGATCTGCACTTAGTGTTATCAAACTTCTAAAGCTACATGCATAAGACAACCATGGTGTCTCAGGTCTAAGGATTACTTGTATTGCTATAACAATGAGAAACTGATTGATAGGCAGTTTAAAACTCCATTCAGTTTATCTCATATCTTTGGTCACATTTAGTGTACCTATTCTTATAATAGGCACCCACTTGTTGGTTGTAGTGTCTCCACACAAATAGCTTGAGACTAGCTATCCTCCTGTCACACCCCATTTTTGCACCACCTTACTAGGGCTCATCATTTCATGCATGTTTTTGTCTTGTTTTTGAGTCTAGTCACTTGCATTAGTTTTCTAGAGTCACAAGGACAATGGATATGAATTTTGGTTCAAATTGGAGTTGATCTTGAGGGATAATAAGAGCTTTTGTGACTTGAGGGGCATAATCGTCTTTTAAGTCCCAAACTTTTCATTTGACCTTGGAATGATCTCCAAATTGTCAGTTGGAGTTCATATGGATGCATAAGAGGTATTTTTAGTGTCAATTTGGTAAGTCAATGGCTCGGGATTAAAATGGCTCGATGTAGTTCAAGTTGGTTAATTGACCCTTCCTTGGGTTAGCTCTAATTGACTCACAATTACCAACCAAATCTTTTCAAATTGACTTTCATTAGTCATCATTTTACCCTCAAAAGTGTTTCATGAAGTTCAATTTTGATATGGCCTGATGATGAGTTTAGTGTGGTTATTTACGGATTATCCTTGAAGAATTAGTGCGAATCACAGCATGAGATTTTTTGGTTAAAATGAAAAGAAAATTATTTTATTAAATTAGCCATTTTTATCATGACACTAACACGTGTACGTATGTGATGAGTGTGTGTACGCACATACGATACATGTGCATGCGTGTTAGCGGTCAGTCTCCCAATTTTTATAAAAGACAATTTCCTTTTCCTATTCAGATTAGAAGTCTTTTATCATTATAAAATACCTTTTGATTATTCTCCAAAGAAACCTAGTCCAGGAAGGAAAGGAAAACTCCAGATTTCAGCTATAAATACTCTCTTAATGTCTTTAAACAAGGGAGAAGAGAAGAGGGTTTGGAGGGAGTGAAATTCGTCATAATTCAGCAGCAGATTTTCTGAAAACCAGCAGTCGTATTTTAATCATAACTTTTTCATCCGAAGTCAGAATTTGATGAAATTGGTCTTGTTAGAAAGATAATTCAATTCTCTACAACGTTGTATTTCACAAGCTTTGTCCAAATCCAACGTTTTCATACCCAAAAACGCGATTGAAGTTGCTGCTGCTGCAAAGTGACGAGAATCACTTTTTCTTTTCTCTTGTTCTCTTTTTGTTTTCTATTTCTTTTCAAAGTTGAGTGAGTTTTGATCTCTTTGCTGTGATACCACTTTGACAAAGAGGAGGATTCATGTTGGTTTGATTCACTCTAAAGACCTGAGGAGCCACGAACAATTACAAACACAAGGGGAGCCACTTCCTAAGGTATTCTCCTTCTCTATTCAAGCTTAAACTAGGTTCTCATATGGGTTAGGCTTATTGCATGTTAAAGGTGACTTTTTTATCATGTATTAACACTCTAGCTAGTTAATATACATGGAATATCTATTTTTTATCTACTGTTTAGCATGCTTTAGGGCTGTCCTTTAGGTTTTTAATGCATAGTTATGATTCTTGTGCTCCTGTTTGTCCTTGTGCTAGGATTAGTGTCATTGCATGTTAGAGTTAGGATTTTCATCATGTTATATTGCTTTAGTTAGTTAATATGCATGATTTAATTTCTGTTTAGTTTGGTTTTAGCATGATTAAAGTATGTTTTGTATGTTTTTAAGCATATTTGTGAGTTTAGGGTTTTAGAGTCATTGTTTCGTGTTTGTTTTCATATAGCATGATAAAGTAGACTTTTTTATTTGGTTTTTCTTCGTGTTTGCTGTATATGTTTTTCATATGGAGTAAACATGATAGTTTTGCATGCATGTTAGTATGTTTTAGGGTTTTTATGCATGATATGGTTCTAGGAATATGTTAGGACTTATTATTGTTCGCTGTGTTGCTGTTAGCATGCTTAGTGGATGATTTTTAGGCCATAATACTATTCTGTCCAGATTTGCATGTTAGTGTTTTTGCATGGTTTTGAGCACTTGTAAGGGTGCAAATAGGTGTGGTATTTGTCCTATGGCAAATAGGGCTGCTTATGTCTGAAATGGCTAAATGCTTGGAGCTAATTGCGCTCAGGTAAGTGGGTGTGAAGGTGCCCCAATTCACCTTTCTTCTTAACTCATTCTCTTCTCCCTATCTAGGGTTAATTTTTAATACAAGTCCTATGGTTTAATTAGAGGTTTCCTTAACCAACAAAATTCTGGTTTTTATTAAAGTTTCCATTTTGTGGATTTCTTTCCTAAAATCAAACTTTCTATCAAATTCAACTCTTTTGATCAAATAAGGAAACCTAGGGTTTTAACCATAGGTTTATATTAGGTCTTAACCCTAATTCTAATCGAACTACGTGGACTTTGATCCATGTATTTCGTTGCATGGTACGTAGGTGCTCTTCGTGAGGCACAAGTCCGTTCTAGGATCCAAGCATCCTAGGTTTATTTTTGTTTTGTTTTCTTTTTCTTTATTTTCTGTTTTTATTTGCTTATTATGCATGGATGGATGAATGAAATATATGATATGCATGCAATTCTTGTGATGATATACTTGCTGATTTTTGTATGGAAAGACTTTAATTTAGCCCAAATGAACTGAGAGACCGAAAGGGTGACATAGGTGCCTATAGGCTTTGCCTAGAACCTTCCCATGTCATAACTTAGCCTCCGAATCCCCGATTTCTTTGGTTTTCAAAAGATTGGTTTTTGCCTTTCCTTTTTTATGGAGTCATTCAAATTGTTTTCCTAAAACAAACTATTTTTAGGGTTTTCCTTGTTTCCTTTAAAAAATAAGGTGGCGACTCCTTTCCTTTTTCTTTTTCAAACCCACTTTCTTTTCAATCCCTCGTGGGCCCAATTTCCGGGGTTCACACCTCCTATAGAGTCAACCTAACAAGTGCTAGTCCTATGGTTCATTACTATCCATCATAGTGAACCTTCAACTAGGAATGTTTTAGGAGTTCAGTATAGAGATATATTTACAGTCTCAAAATTACAACCCTTTGTAATTTCATATTCTCAACTCTAACTCCATGGACATATTATGTAAATATAAATGATGCATATAAACATAATAGAATAAGCCCTTTTATTAAATCAATAATAAATGTGACATATATAAATGAAATCAAATGATTGTTCCTAATCCTTAAACAATTGTCTGTATGATTGGCTCTAGGGCATAATCCTAACAATCTCCCATTTGCACTATAGCCAATCCACCATGTATCTCATACCATATCCTATCGATGGTGATCCAGTACACTTGGGTAATAGCTTTAATGAAGGGGTCTTCTAACATTCTTTATTGAATTAAATCTTCTATATGTATGTATCATCCTTTCCAATGATCTCTCTAATCACTTGGAATCACCGCTTAAAGCTTGGACTTTTGATAAGACTGTGGATCTTTGTCTTGAGCAATAGCCCCATTGTTGTCACAAAAACAATAGTAAGGATTTCTCAATGTCAGGAACCACTTTTAGTTCAGCAATGAACTTACTAATCCAAACTTTCAATAATGTGCTCTAATTTATAGCTCCACCATTTAAGGTGAAAATATATATATACCTCGATGTTGATCTCCTATCATCATTGTTAGATTAAAATATGAGTTTGTTCTACCAACCATTTCTAAGTTTCTTTCTCCATGTTAGGATTATGCCCTAGAGCCAATCATAGAGATGATTGTTTAGGGATTAGGAACAATCAATTGATTTCATTTAAATATGTCACATTTATTATTGATTTAATAAGAGGGCTTATTCTATTATGTTTATATGCATCATTTATATTTACATAATATGTCCATGGAGTTAGAGTTGAGAATATGAAATTACAAAGGGTTGTAATTTTGAGACTCTAAATATATCTCTATACTAAACTCCTAAATCATTCCTAGTTGAAGGTTCACTATGATGGACAGTAATGAACCATAGGACTAGCACTTGTTAGGTTGACTCGATAGGAGGATAGCTAGTCTTAAGCTATTTGTGTGGAGACACTACAACCAACAAGTGGGTGCCTATTATAAGAATAGGTACACTGAATGTGACCAAAGATATGAGATAAATTGAATGGAGTTTTAACCTGCTTGTCAATCAGTTTCTCATTGTTATAGTAGTACAAGTAATCCTTAGACCTGAGACACCATGGTTGTCTTATGCATGTAGCTTTAGAAGTTTGATAACACTAAGTGCAGATCCTATTCAGGGGTCTGTAAGGGTGTTCATTGGCCCTACTGCTATGTGTGTGAAGGCATGTGAGTGATCAACAAGGAATCCATCACTCTCAGGAAAAAGGGAGTGAATGTCTCATATAGCATTCATTGAATATAACTCATTAAATCCATGGGCCCATGGTAGAATAAATATGGAAAGGAGTTTCCATAAGTTCATCATTGAGTTGATATTAATGAATGAGTATAAAGTAATTGAACTAGGGACTTGACAGACTTCCATGTCCTATTAGTTCAATTAGAGACATTGTGTTGATGGAAGGATGGAATTGTAACCTATAAACTATAACAGAAGGGTTCTTTGTAAATAACTATTCACCTCATTAAGGACCACACCATGAGCCATATGCTAGGTGTTACTCATGGTTAGTAGAAGCCCTAATTGATATAAATGAGTTATAATCAATTAGGGAATTGAAAGGAGTTTCAATTAGACCCTTTAATGGAAAGTGTTCCATTGTGCACAATATGTGCTATTCCTACTACTTGATGATGTGAACCCAATGGGTCACACATTGATCATGCTAAGAGAGCTTGTTTGTCTATGAAAGAGAGGGTATAAGTGAATAAAGAATAGTTCTTTAAGGGCTTAATTTGTATATGATACAAATTAGTGGGGTTATTGTGTAATTAGGAGTAATTACACAAACCCCATTAGGGTTAGGAATCCCCCTATGGCCGGCCCTATTAGTGGGCTATATAATGCCCACTATGATGTGATGACATCACAACTTGAAGCTATTTTGGAGGCTCCCTTGTGCTGGCCGAAAATTCCCTTGGAGGCTCTCTCTCTCTCTCTCTCTCTCTCTTCTCCACCTCTAGCAACCGTAAGGAAGAAGAAGGAAAGGACAACTTGCTCTAGCTAGGTGTGGATACTGTTGGAGGCAGTATACTTGGACTGCTCAATCAAAAGACAAAGCTTGGAGCATAAAGGAGAAGACTTGATTCAACTATAAGTATCCTAACTCTCTTGGTAGTTAGGTTTTTGGTTTTGTATTAAGCATAATTAAGATTCATAGGTTTGGGAATCGTAGGAAAAATTTTTAATTCTGCATTTGTAGTTTTTCTTCCCTAGCTAGATTCCCAACAGTCCATAGACAAGGCATAGGTCCTTTAGTTCTTCTTAAGTACTTAAGGATAGCCTTGACTGCTTCCCAATGTCTTTTACCTGGGTCTGCCTGATATCTGCTCATAACATTTACAGCAAAACTGATATCTGGTTATGTACATAGCATAGCATATGCTTTTAGACAACTTGATTTCATCTTTGACAGGAATTAGACCTCTTTTGAAATCATGCATTTTGAACCCTTTCAAAATCTTGTCTATGTACATCGATTGGGAGAGACTTAGCATCCTTTAAGATCTATCTCTATAGTCCTTTATTCCTAGAATATAGGATGCTTCTCCCAAATCTTTCATGGAGAAATTTTGTGAAAGTCAATCTTTCACTTATGACAACATCTCTACTTTATTCCTAATAAGTAGAATGTCATCCACTTATAGGACCATAAATGTGGTCGCAGTCCCACTAACCCTTTGTACAATCATGGTACAATAATGGGTTCTGTCTCAACAGGGATAGGGGTTGTATCAATGTCGGTTTGCGTCTCATTACACAACTCTTTGAGTTCTATTTTCCTGTTGTTGTCTCCTTCTTGAATAAACTCTGTTTTAAGAAAAGATTGCAAACTAACAAACAAAATACCTTTTTTTCATCAGGATAACAGACTTAGTATCCTAAACTCTCTTTAGGATAATCCACAAACCTACATTTGTCTTGATTTCTAATTTGGTTGCATTATATGTCTCTACATATGTACGTAGTGCAATCCCATACCTTAACATGCTTAAGGCTTGGTGCTTTCCCTTTTCATATCTCATAGGGGTTCTAAGGGATAGCCTTGGTTTGAACTCTGTTTCACAGGTGTGCGGTAGTTTCTAGGGCACATCCTTAAAAGGATAATATTAGGTTAGTGTAACTTATCATGGATCGGACCATATCCTATAAGGTCCTATTCTTCCTTTTTGACACACTGTCACACCCCATTTTTGTCACCTTAACTAGGACATATCATTTCATGTAGGATTTTAAGTCCTTTTTGAGTCTATCTTTTGCATTGAGTTTTTATGGCATTGAATATCATGTGTATGAATTTTGAAGTGATTTGGAGTTCATCTCGATGGTCAATAAGAACTTTTGCGACTCAAAGGGCATAATCGTCTTTTAAGCCGTATATTTTCCATTTGACTTTGGAATGAATCCCGAGTCATTCCCATGAGTTCATATGAGTATATAGAGTCCATATATAGGTTCAATTTCATGAATTAATGGTTTAAGATCAATTCGGCTCGTAATGGTTCGGGTTGGATAAAAGACCCTTTCTTGGGTTGCTCAAATTGACTCATAAGACCCAACCAATTTTCTCTCATTTAACCTCAATTGGGCTTTATTTATGTCCTAAATATGTTTAGAAAGATCGATTTTCGATTGGGAAAGCATTTGGTTCGACCTTGTGTACAAACCCAGCTTAGCGACGGTGAAGCACCATAGTTAACCACCTTTGTAAAACCTAACCATGCACCTATGGTTAAGGATTTTTGTCCTAAAATTCCTAAAAATGTGTTTCCCTTCGAAACACGGTTGTTTTGGCTTTTATTTCGTCAAAATCGGACTTAATTTGAAGATTTTAGGACTTCTACAGCGAGTAGGAGTCAAAACCGGAGTGAAACAAGGAGAGCTCTCGGGTAACCGTCCAGGGCTGGACGGTCAGCCGTCCAAGCCCAGACGGCTAACCGTCCAGGCCTAGATGGTCTCCCGAGGACTCCGTCTTCAACTCAACTTCTACCTCTTCTCTCCCTCTTTTGACGGTTTCCTCCGCCAAAACAACTTGTTTGCTCTTAGGAGTGTGTAAGTTTGAGTTGTTTGAGCACCAAGAGAGTCTCTAATAGCCCTAGGATCATTGTTTAATGAATTAATCTTAGCCATTGGTTTAGGGGGTCAGTTCTCTATATAAAGGACATGATATTCAGCACATAAAGGAGGTTAATTGCACTTTACACTTAGAGAGAGAGGGAGCTACGAGTTTGGAGAGCTAGAAGGACATCAAGAGGAGGCTCTTCAACCCCAAGCAAGCAAGGAAACAAGGAGTTTGAAGACAAGGAAGAGTCTACAAGAGGTAAGCATGTCCCTTTAATGCTGAATATGAGTTTTCTGCTGTTCCTTCTTCTCCTTCTTCTTCTTCTTCTAGGATAGTTATAGTGCATGAAATAGCTCTTCTTGTGGATTGAATTCAATGCTTGTGTGATGTTATATGAATGATTTTGAGATGATTTATGACTTTATATGCTTGATAATCCCTAGTTTACTAAGGATTAGATAGCCTTACTTCTTTTTATCCTTTCAAATCATGCATAGTCCACATGTCTAGGTTGCTGTGATTATTATCATGAGTTGATGCTCCTGTTAGTTAATATATATGATATGAATGATATTCATGATAATTTGAGCATGTCTTAGAGTTGTTTCATAGGTTTTAATGCATAGTTGTGAGATTAGGGTTTCGATAACCCTGAAATCACATAGGTCTTATACAGCATGCTTAGCTTAGCCTTTTGAGTTGTTGCTCATCATAGTCATTCTATATATGCTGCATATAGTTGAATCATGCTAGGTTTGCATTCATGTAGTGGGTTTTATAGGTTTTTTGGAGACATTATCCTTTTTTAAGGATAATTATCCTTTTCGTTGAGTGAGGTTTTGCATGAGAGTCTTCTGTGATGTGTTTAAGCATGAAATCACTTCTATTGTGTTCTAGTGTATATATTTTACGTAGGATATGTTGATTGCACCTCCCTATAACGAATTTTTTACGTGAAATTATCTTAGGGTAGTTTCGCTTAAGAAAGCTCGCCGTAGGAAGGTTTATTTTCATATTTTACATGAAATATCATCTTTTTGGTTAGAATGTGCTTTGTTATTATGTTTATTGATATTATTGGAGTCTCTTATGCTTGTTAGTGTGTCTTTGGTAGGTTTTTATGCATGTTAGTCGAGTCATTGCATGTAGGATTGAGTTAGGGTCCTTAGTTATTCATTATTCTTGTTATTTGCATGATAGATGGATGATTTTAGGCCTTGTCAAGTTTCTGTCCAGATTTGCATATTGCTTTCTTTGCATGATTTTGTGCACTTGTAAGGGTGCAAACAAGTACAATGCTTGTCTTATTGTAAATAGGGCTGCTATGGTCTGAAATGGCTAATGATTGGAGCTTTTGCGCTCAGGTAAGTGGGTTTGAAGGTGCCCCAATTCACCTTTCTTTTTCTTTCTTTTCTTTTCTCCCTCCTAGGGTTACTTCTTAATACAAACATATGGTGTTTATCAAAGGTTTCCTTTATTGCTAAAATTCTGGTTTTCTATCAAAGTTTTCCTCTTGTGGAAGTTTTCAATTTTGGATTATTCAATACATTTTCAAATAAGGAAACCTAAAGTTTTTACCATGGGTTTGTATTAGGTTGTAACCTTATTCTTTTCGAACTACGTGGACTTTAATCCATGTATTTCGCTGCATGGTACGTAGGCGCTCTTCGTGAGGCTCAAGTCCGTTCTAGGATCTAAGTATCCTAGGCTTTTCTTTTCTTTTCTTTTCTTTTTGTTTTGTTTTAATTGTTTGATTGTGCATGAGATGATTGGATGGAATATATGATATGCATGCTGCCTTGTGATGATATATGATGATATTTGAGTGGAAAAGATATTAAGCTAGCCCAATTAAATTAAGAGACCAACTCAAGCGATGTGGGTGCCTATGGGCTTTTGCCCAGAACCTTCCCACGTCGTAACTTAGCCCCCGAATCCAATTTTCTGGTTTCAAAGACTTTGCTTTTCCTTTAATGGAGTCATGTGGTTTTGAAAATAAAACATTTTTGTGGTTTTCCTCTTTTCCCTAAAAAATGAGGTGGCGACTCCTTTTCGTTTGTTGTCTTTCACCCATCCCATATGCCTTCTTTCCGCCAAGTCCTTGTGGGCCGTTTTCCGAGGTTCACAGTTTAGCGACTCCACTAGGGATGTCAAGGGCTAGACTCATTTAATTCGATTGGGCTAAATTAATTTCTTTATTGTTTAATAAAATCAATCACTTGCATCCGCTTGATTGTGTGCTTTCATTTATTGCATTGTGTGCGCTATTGTTGCATGATCACTCGATTGTCCCTCGATGTATCCTTGCCAACTGATAGCCTAGTTCGACCTTGGTGTCACACCCCATTTTTGTCACCTTAGCTAGGGTTTGTCATTGCATGTGTCTTTTTGTTTCCTTTTTGAGTCTAGTCTTTTGCATTGAGTTTCCAGGGTCCTAAGGATGGTGTGTATGAATTTTGGTTCGATTTGGAGTTGATCTTGAGGGTTAATAAGAACTTTTGTGACTTGAGGGGCATAATTGTCTTTTTGATCACAAACTTTCCATTTGACCTTGAAATGATCTCCAAGTTGCCAATTGGAGTTCATATGGTTGTATTTGAGGTATTTTTGGGATCAATTCGATGAATTAAAGGTTCGGGATTAGAATGGCTCAGCAAGGCTCAGGTTGGCTAAAAGACCTACTTCGGGTTAGCTCGAACTGGTTCATGATTTTCACTCTATGACTACTCATTTGACCTTGATTGGTCTTAATTTCATCCCCAAATGTGTTTAGGGAGGTTGAATTTCGAATTGGAAAGCATTCGGTGCAACCCTATGTGCATACCTAGGATAAGTGATGGTGAGGCATAGCGGTTAACCACCTTTGTAGGGCCCAACCATGCAGCCATGGCTAGGGTTTCTTTCCCTCAAGTGACTCAAATTACATTCCCCTTCGAAACACGGTCGTTTTGGCTTTCGTTTCGTCAAAATCGGAGTTCATTTGGGCCCTGAAACACATTTGGAAGTCGAAGGGGTCAAAAATGGGCATAAGGTGACATGGCCTCGGGTGACCACCCAGGCCTGGGCGGCTAGCCGCCTGGGCCCAGGCTGCTAGCCGCCCAGCCCCAGGTGGTCACCCGAGCCACTTTCCTATTTTGAGCCTTGACGCGGCTCCCATCCTATTTCCTCGGATTTGCTCGCCTTTAGCCGCCATTTAACCCTAATTTCAGCCCTATTTGACCTACTTGAGCCCCAAGGGAACCTCTAAGAGCCCTTGGATCAATCCCTAGGGTTTTAATCCCAACCATTGAGGGTTTTCCCTCAATCCCTATAAATACCCCCTTATACTTCAGCAATAGGGGAGGAATTTTCTGAAGTGTGAAGGACTTTGGTGAGACTTGGAGGCTATGGCAGCCATCCTTAGGGTAGTTTAACCTATATTTTGAGTGAGAGAGTGAGAGAGAGAGCTTGAAGGAAGGCTGGAGCATCGCTTGAAGGCTTGAAGGAGGTTGTTTCCAGCAGCACATAAGGGGAGGAGGACTCTCTACAGCAGCCACCATAGGTATACCCCTTCCCCTTTCTCTCTTTCATTTAAACTAGGGTTTTTGCATAACTTTGCATTACGTCATGTTAAAAGCTTATTGTTTTATCATGTGTTGATGCTTCTAATGCTTAGAATACATGATTAGGATATTGTTTATGGCTGGTTTTGCATGATATAATGTCATTCTATGTGGTTTTATGAGTGTTTGTGTTTTTAGGGTTTTTTAGAGTCTTTTCTAGGGTTTTACATGGAATAGTCATTATTTCATGTTCAAGTTTGTGTCTTTATCATGTCTTATTGCTTCTATTAGTTAGTATGCATGATTAGGATAATATTCATGGGCTGTTTAGTATGCTAGGATGCTATTCTATGTGATTTACTGCATGTTTGGGATTCTAGGGTTCCCTTAGTGCTGAAATTGGTTTTCTACATGAAATAACACTTTTGCATATTGAAGCTTGTGTTTTTATTGTGTTTTGCTACTTCTATTAGTTAGTATGCATGATTAGGATAATGTTTATGGGCTGTTTAGTATGCTAGGATGCTGTTCCATGTGATTTAATGCATGTTTGCAATTCTAGGGTTTCTCTTATGCTGAAATTAGGTTTTTACTTAGAATAGCTATATTTCATGTGCAAGCTTGTGTTTTTATCATGTGTTGATGCTTCTATTGATTAATATGCATGATTAGAATGATGTCCACAATGAGTTTTGCATGATTTAGAGTTATTTTATGTGATTTTGAGCACAATTGTGATTCTAGTGTTTCATTCATCCTTGTATTAGGAGAGTAGCATATAGCATGATAGCTTAGGGTTTTTCTTTGTGTTTTCTTTATAGTTGATATATATGTGCTGCATATTTGATAACTATGACATTCTTCTGCATTCATAGTAGTGGATTTTAGTGTTTTTTGTATGTCATTGCATGTAGGGTTGAATTAGGGTTTTAGTTAGCTTATGATTCATGTTGTTGCATGACTTGTGGTTGATTTTAAACCTTATTTCAATTCTGTGCAGATCTGTTAGTTGGCCTTGATATGATGTTTTGAGCATGTGTTAGCCCATGTTTGGGCATGATAATGGCTTGATTTGGAATCTAGCTTGTTTGGTTGGTATTTTTGGTTTGTTTTGCATGGAAATTGCAGGTGCTTTGAAAGGTACAACAGGTGCAACTACCCCACCAATGTGGGGTGGTTATTTTGGCTATTGTGAGATGAAATCTTACAAATAAGGTAATTACCCTATGCAATAGGGTGGTTACTTTGACAGGTTGCTTTTGCTTAAGGTAAGTAGGGTGTGAGGGTGCCCCAATTCACCCTTCTTTCCTTCCTTGAAACTTTCCCTTCTCCCCCCCTAGGGTTGTTTCCTAATAGAGGGGTATGGTAGATTCTATAGTTTCCTTTCAATAAAAGAATACCTTTTAAATCAAAGTTTCCATCTTTTATCAAAATTCCATATTTTACCTAAAGACTCTTTGAGAATCATTCATTTTGGAAACTTACCATGTTTTACTTGAAAGGAAACTTAGGGTTTACCATAGGCCTTGATTAGGTTATAACCCTATTCCCTTTCGAACTACGTGGACTTTGATCCATGTATTTCCATACATGGTACGTAGGCGCTCTTCGTGATGTTCAAGTCCGCCCTAGGATACTAAGTATCCTAGGTTTTCTCCTCTCCCCCTTTCTTTTTTCTGTTTTTCTTTGATTTACTTGACTATATGGATGAATGAATGAATGATATGCATGCTGTCTTGTGATGATAATTGTTGATTTGTGTGTGATTAAGACTTTGATTTAGCCCAATTAAATTAAGAGACCGTTTAGGGCGATATGGGTGCCTATAGGCTTTGCCTAGAACCTTCCCATATCGTAACTTAGCCTCCGAATCCCCGAATTCTCTGGTTTCCAAAGACTTTTTTTGCCTTACCATTTTTAAACATGGAGTCAATCTTTTGTTTTCCTAAAACAAAACTGTTTTTTAGGGTTTTCCTTGTTTCCTTTAAAAATAAGGTGGCGACTCCTTTTCTTTTCTTTTCAAAACCTAAACCCACCGCGAATCTTCTCGCCAATCCCTCGTGGGCCCGATCTCCGGGGTTCACAGACTGGCGACTCCACTGGGGATTTGTGGGCTAGACTCTATACAATTTGATTGGGCTAAGTTAATTTCTTTTGTTTAATTAAAATCAATCACATTGCATCCGCTTGATTGTGTGCTTTCATTTATTGCATTGTGTGCGCAAACTCTTGCATGTTAGGATCGATGTCTCTTGCCACTGACGGGCCTAGCCTCCACCTTGGTTTTCCTGATTCCATGAGTTGGGGCGAAAGCTCTCAACCTCTCTTGCCAAGTACCCTTGGGCTTGCCCTTGGGTATATTAAATGAGTTAATCACGTACTGCTGGACCCACGCGGCGTTCCTGATGCCACATGTGGTTAGGTATAAAGATTGCTCAAGCAAGTGAAGGACCCCAGCCTACCCTTATCATTAGTCCATATAGACAGACTTGTAGGACACTATGGTTTCACCCTTATGCACCCACATTGTTTGTAATGATATCATGACCGTGTTTGTGATGTGCTTAATGGACAATTAATAGAGGACCTTTGCACCCTATATCCTTAATACGTACCTTTCGCCCATGACCCTTGTAAAGGTGATTGGATTAAAAGGGACTAATTGAGTATATATGGCGTGAAGTCATTGAGACAAATATGGAAGCCTAGGACATACCCTTAGGATGAGAGACTGATTGTTCCCTTTCTTAGAGGAGTGAGAAGACGTACTGGCTTGGATCCGCGACCAGCAAGGGCGCTTAGTGAAGATTGATTCTACCAACCAGTCAGACATGGCCGATGAAGCAACTAGTGAAGGGGGTTTTGATGTTGAGACTTGTTTGAAGGCTATCATGACCAAACTTGATTACACCACTGATGTATCCGAGAGAGCATTGAAAATGGCCCAAGATATCCAACATAAGATGTCCGAACCCGAACAGAATAATGGCCGTACCCCAGGGGATAACACCGAAAATGGGACCCAGTCTGGAGAAGGCACTAAGACCAATGATGGGGGAAGCACTCAGCCCAAAGGGAATGAATCACCTGAAGTTTTTAACCTAGAAGGGGGAAGTAAGGGGAAGACCTCTGATACAGACTCTGTGTTGGCTAGTAAGGTAGAAGCCTTGGAGAGAACTATAAAGGGAATCCGTAGGACAGATGACATGGTGGATGTACGTACCCTATCTTTGTTTCCTCAAGCTCGTATTCCACTACAATTCAAGATGCCCGAATTAGAAAAGTTTGATGGAACGGGTTGCCCTAAGACCCATTTGAAGATGTATGTGCGAGCTATGCACCCTCGAGGAGCGACAGATGAACTCTTGGCCCAAATGTTCCATGAAACCCTAGCCACTTCTGCCTTAAAGTGGTTCCTAGCCTTGGATGAGAATAGAACCCGAACTTGGGAGGACATATGTAATGAGTTTTCAGAGCACTACAAGTACAACACTGAGGTGGATGTCACAAGAAGGGACCTAGAGACCACAAAACAAGGGGCTAATGAGACCTTTTCCGCTTTCATTACAAGGTGGAGGCAAAAGGCCTCGAGAATGGCAGATAGACCGAATGAGGAAGATCAGATTCAGTTGGTGGTTAAGAACCTATTGCCGGTGTATCACAAGCACCTCTTTGCTCACTACTTCCCTAATTTCAAGGCTCTTATAGGAGCAGGTACACAAGTTGAGGATGCCATTGCCGATGGGTCAATCAAGACAGAAGAAGTCCAAAAGAGCCGCAGGCCGAACTTTGCTGGGAAAAACAATGCCGAGGTCAATGCCATAGCCCAACCCATTCAACCTATCTCCCTAAATGACACCAACCCACCTCGCCAATTCACCGAGCTGCATATGCCACTTGAGAAAGTACTTGAAAAGCTAAAAAGCCGAGGCCTGTTGAAACCTCTCGACCCAAGACCACCACCAAACCCATTGCCCAAGAGCTACAATGAGAATGAATACTGCAAATTTCACCAAGCCAAAGGCCACTCAACCAACCGTTGCTATCGCCTTAGGCATGAGATTCAAGACTTACTTGACAAACAAATCATCTCACCACCAACTCCACCAAATCGCCCAAATGTTACCCAAAATCCACTTCCCTCTCATAATTCATCCAACTCCATAAATGCCATTGAAGCCGACCCATCTCGACCTTGCCTACCCATAAGACAATATACCCCGTTACCCATGTCCTTGACCCAAGCCTTTCACCAATGCTGCAACCAAGGCCTTATCATACCTCACCTTCCAAAGCCAAGACCCCAAACACCCCATCAATATTGCCAATACCATGGTATACCCGGCCATGACACTGAGGACTGTGCTATGTTGAGAAAGGTCGTTCAAGACCTCATTGATCAAAAGACCCTACGATTGCCAAAGAAGTCCATCCAACAGCAGTTGAAAGAAAGGTATGAAGCAGGAGACCCTCAAGTGGGGTTATTGGGAGAACCTTCAGGGAAATTTGATTACTATGTGCTTTATCCTGATCCATTGCCAAGTGAGCCCATAATTCCTACTGGTTGGGATGATATACCTGAAGAGGTGCAGATGGAGGACATTGACATGATTGAATGGGATGACCTGATGGGTGACACAAATGAAATTGATGACATATGGGCTAGTGATGAAGAAATAGACCACATGACAAGAGGGGGCCGTCATTTCAAACCTCCGCACTTGGAATCTGATAATCCACTGGGTGAGTTAGATAAGCGCCTTGATGTGCAAGAAGAAGAAGATGAAGTACTCCGACAATTGAAGAAGACCAATGCCAATATCACCATCTGGGGCTTGCTTATGGCCTCTCACAAACACAGACAGACAGTGCTGAAGTTGTTAAACCAGATACAGGTTCCGCTTGATTTGTCTCCTGAGGGATTGGTGAATCTAGTAAACCCTGCTCCGAAGAATTCCACTATAGTGTTCACAGAGGCGGACTTACCTAAGAGTGGGCCAAGCCACTCCCAAGCCTTGCATATAACTGTTGACACCATGGGGAAGAGAGTTCCTACGGTCTTGATTGATAATGGTTCCGCGTTGAATGTATGTCCCTTGAGAACTGCAACTGTTTTGGGCTTGGGGCCCACTGATTTCACTCCATCTGGGCAGACAGTGAGGGCGTATGATAATAACCGTAGAGAAGTAATTAGGGTGATCACTCTACCTTTAATCATGGGACCCACGGAGTTCAGAGTGGAGTTTCAAGTCTTGGATGTGCCGTCATGTTTCAATCTGTTATTGGGAAGGCCTTGGATTCATCCCGCTGGGGCTGTACCATCATCATTGCATCAAAAGGTAAAGTTCCCACATGAGGGAGCCATTGTCACACTTCAAGGGGATTATGATTTGAAAATGGCGGGTATACCCATATGTGAAATAAAACCAGAATCAATGGAGATACCCTTGTCGGGGTTTGAGTATGTGCAATGCATTGAAAAGGAGTTGGAAAAGGAAGAATTGATACCCCTTGACCATTGTCCCCATGGTAATTTACATGTTGGTGAGATAATGCGGAAAATGAATTTCTTCCCGGGTATGGGCCTAGGACGTCGCCAACAAGGAATTCCCCATTCTGTTCAAAGTCGGGTTGTTTCCTACACTTTTGGGTTAGGATATGAGCCCACTAAGAATGACTATGCCGAAATGACAAGGAGGAATAAGGAGAAGGGAAAAGCCAGAGCAGAAGGAAGGGTGCCAGACTTTAAGATTTCACCATACAGGCCGACTCTGAATGGCTATTTCATCAAGGAGGGGGATGACTTCCTGTACTGTGGGTTCCCAGAGCCTATGTTCAATCCAACAACCAAGATCAGAATCCCGGGATTTGAGATTTTCTTCACCGAGTGGTATCCAATCACCGCTGAAATGGTGGATGATGAAGCCATCAATGACAGTTATTGGGAGAAGAAAGAAGAAGATTGGGTGGAGCACATGGATTCTGAAACCATGGTCACTTTGTTCCAAGACATGGTCCTTACTATGGGGTTTGAAGGCGTACAAGAGTTCGAAAAGGAAGAGCCATCACACTATTGCACTTTTTACCCAAGTTCTGATCCAGCACTGACAGACAAAGACTTTTGTGACAAGTACTTTACAGAGGGGCTGAATCCTCAGATACAATTCTATGGGAAAGAAGAAAGAAAACTGGGTAAGGCATGTGGATACCGATGCTATGGTCACCATATTCCAAGATATGGTTCTTACTGTGGGGGAGTCAGCAGCAGAAGATTGCCAAGATTCGTCAATTCACCATGCAATCATGCCACTTCACAATTGGTACCTAGAAGATGGAGCCATTGCAGAGATCCTTGAAGAGGAAGATCTTGACCTGCCTGATAGTAGCTTGTAGGTTCCTTAGTTAGAGTCTTTCCTGCTTTCAATAAAGTGTGTCCGCCTATCCCACTTTGTGGAGTTAGGAGTCGTTTCATAGTTATGGCACCAAATTTTGTTTCCTTTTCAAGTTTGTGTCTTTTTGTTTGATCCTTTAATGAAGTGTGTTTCTTTTATACATTGTTTGCTTGCAGTGTTTCCTTTCTCTCTTCTATGGATATTTATGGCATGGATATAGATCCTAGGAATGACGTCCCCCCGGAGCTCGTCGAGCGAAGGAAAAGGGGTGTCACCGAACCTAACATGGATGAATTGGAATCAATCAATTTAGGGACAAATGAATTGCCAAAGATAATTAAAATTGGGATAACCCTTTCACCACTTGAAAAAGAAAAGCTGATAACCCTCCTAAAGGCCAACATAACGGCCTTTGCATGGTCTTATGAAGACATGCCCGGCATAGATCCAGACATTGTGCAGCACTTCATCCCCACCAATCCCCTTAAAAAGCCAGTAAAGCAAAAATTGAGAAGATTGACACCCGAGTGGGCATTGAAGGTAAAGGAGGAAGTAACCAAACAACTCGATGCGGGGTTCCTACAGGTTGTGGAGTATCCCGAGTGGTTATCCAATATAGTTCCCGTGCCTAAAAAGGATGGAAAAGTAAGGATGTGTGTGGATTTTCGAGATCTTAATGCAGCAAGCCCTAAGGATGATTTCCCTTTGCCCCACATTGATGTATTGGTAGATAGTACTGTAGGACATGCGCTCCTCTCTTTCATGGATGGGTTTTCCGGATACAATCAGATAAAGATGGCGCCGCAAGATATGGAGAAAACGGCTTTTATCACACAGTGGGGAACGTATTGCTATAAAGTGATGCCGTTCGGTTTGAGAAATGCCGGGGCTACCTATCAGAGAGCTGCTACAACATTACTGCATGACATGATCCATAAAGAGGTGGAAGTGTATGTGGACGACATGATCGTGAAGTCCGTGGATCGAGAAGGACACTTCATGGCACTAGAAAGGTTCCTGGAGCGAGCAAAGAAGTACAACTTGCTGGTTGAATCCTCATAAATGCGCTTTTGGTGTCACTGCAGGCAAGTTATTAGGATTCATGATTACTCAGAGAGGAATTGAGGTTGATCCGGGAAAAATCAAGGCTATTGTAGAAATGGAGCCGCCTAGCACAGAAAAGCAGATTCGAGGGTTTTTGGGGAGAATTCAGTACATAAGCAGGTTCATTGCTAATTTAACTATGGTGTGCGAGCCGATTTTCAAGTTACTTAAGAGGGGCGTGCCGAAGGTATGGAATGAAGAATGTCAAGAAGCCTTCGAGACCATTAAAAGGTATTTGAGTAATCCACCAATTCTAGTTCCTCCGCGACAAGGTGAGCCGTTATTGTTATACTTGACGGTCACTGAAACCGCGACGGGAGCTATGCTAGCTCAGTACCTTGAGGGGTCAAAAAAGGAGAATGCCATTTCCTACCTAAGCAAGAAGATAACGGACTACGAGGTGAAGTACAATGCTATAGAGAAGGCTTGTGTGGCTTTGGTGTGGGCAACTCAGAAACTCTATCACTACATGATGTCGTATGAGGTTCTCCTGATAAGTCGAATGGACCCACTGAAGTACCTGATAGAAAGGCCGGTCTTGTCCTACAGAACTGCTCGTTGGTCGATTCTTCTCAATGAATTCGACATAAAGTATGTAACACAGAAGTCAGTAAAAGTAAGTGTCATTGCAGATTACTTGGCTAGCTGCCCTGTGGCGTCATCAGAACAATTTAATGACCAATTCCCCGATGAGGATGTCCTGGAGATTGGAAAGAATATTTGGAAGGTATACTTCGATGGAGCTGCAAATAAGAGAGGGTATGGGATAGGAGTCCTACTAGTTTCACCTGAAGAAGCATTTACACCCTTGGCAGTTAAGCTAGGGTTTGAAGCAACCAACAACATTGCTGAGTATGAAGCCTGCATCCTCGCGTTGGAAGCTGCACTAGAATTGGGGATCAAAGAGTTAGAAGTTTTCGGAGATTCAGCACTGATTATCTGCCAGATAAAGGGAGAGTGGAAGACTCGTGATGAGAAGCTGCTGCCATATCATGCATACTTAGAAGCCTTGACTAAAGAATTTGTGGAAATAGAGTTCAATTATTTGTCAAGAAATAAGAATCAGTTCGCCGATGCTTTGGCAACTCTAGCTTCTATGGTGGAAATCCCGGATGGTGGGAATGTAAAACCGTTAGTGATAGAATGTAGAGAAAAACCTGTGTATTGCTGTTCTATTCGAGAAGGAGAATTGAAAGATGGCCATCCTTGGTACTATGACATCATGAAATTCATCGAGGAAAGGGAGTATCCTGAAGGAGCAACCCGCATTGATAGGAGAACACTGAGGAGGCTAGCGAGTCACTATGTTTTGTGTGGAGGAAAGCTATACCGGAGGTCATACGACGGGGTCCATCTGTTGTGTGTCACTGAGGAAGAAGCCGAACGTCTTGTTAGTGAAATCCATGAAGGAGTTGGAGCACCGCACATGAATGGTTATATGCTAGCTAAGAAAATCATGAGGTTGGGCTACTATTGGTCTACAATGGAGAGAGATTGCCATGCACATGTTAAGAAGTGTCACAAATGTCAAGTCTTTGCTAATGGACAACACTTGCCTTCCATGCCTTTGACAAGCATGTCGTCACCTTGGCCGTTTGCAGTGTGGGGGATAAATATAATTGGACAGATTAAGCCGAAAGCCTCCAATGGGCATGAGTACATCTTGGTAGCTATCGATTACTTCACTAAGTGGGTAGAGGCAACATCTTTCAAGACCCTGAACGCCAAGAAGGTAGCACAGTTCATACAGCTCAATATCATCTACAGGTATGGGGTACCCCATGAGATCATTTCAGACAATGGTCAGCACTTTCAGAAAGAAACCAAGGAGCTTTTGCAGAAATACAACATAGTGCACCATTAATCCTCCCCTTATTGCCCGCAGACTAATGGAGCAGTGGAGGCTGCCAACAAGAATGTTAAGAAGATATTACAGAAAACAGCTGACACCTACACTGATTGGCATGAGAAGTTGCCATTAGCCTTGTGGGGCTATAGAACACCTGTGAGATCGTCAACAGGGGCTACCCCTTATTCCTTGGTGTATGGGATGGAGGCTGTTTTGCCTATTGAGTTGGAGGTACCGTCATTACGGGTTGCTATGGAGAGTCAGATAGCAGAAGCAGATTGGGTTAAGAACCGTTATGATGAGCTGGCATTACTCGATGAAAGGCGATTGAGGGCCTTGTATCATGTGCAGGGATATCAGCGAAGGGTTGCAAGAGCATTCAACAAGCATGTCAAAGATCGAGGTTTGAAGACAGGGGATTTGGTGTTGAAAGAAATCAGGGCTCCAATTTTTGATCCACGAGGGAAGTTCAAGCCAAGTTGGGGTGGCCCGTATGTCATTAAAGAGATATTGCCAGCAGGGGCTGTTCGCCTCATGGATATAGATGGAATTGAGTTCGCTCGCCCTACCAATTTGGATCAATTGAAGAAGTATTATGTGTAAGGCCTGCTAGGTTGAAAACCCATCAGGGCGGCTTAGGCAAAAGTTAAGGCATTTGAACTACGAGGGCCTGATTCCCCATTCCTGAAAAGAAAAAAAAGAAAAAAAAAAGAGAAAAGAAAAAAAAAAGAAAAAAAGAGAAGAAAAAGAAAAGAAAAATTGAAAAAAGGATGGGGATACGTAGGCAGCCCATAAAGTTACCTTGGGTGCGGTCCAAACAACACCACAACAACAAATCTCAAAATTGAATTATTATTGGCAATTCATTTAGAACTAATTGATTGACATAGCAATTTATTGATGTTAGATAAAGAACTATTGACATGCCATAGATATCCTATTTCTAAGGTCTTCAAGTCTTTTTGTTCTTCTTCAGAGTCTCTTGGTTTGCTTTCTGCTCCTTTCTTTCAAGTCTTCGCTTTTTTCGCAAGTCATGAGCATGTGCTGCTTCCACTGCTTCCAGAATGTCTTCCCTACAAAATCCAAGTCTTGTGTCCTTGATAAGGTCATAAATCCTTTCCCTGCGTATGGTTTCTCTTTCACCCAAGCTAGTCTTCAACCATGTCTTGTATTCAGGGCTCATGACATAAGGCCCATCAGTGTTTTCAACTCGAGTCAGTTTCAGTTGGTCAGTCCATCTAGTCTTGGCCCACTTAACCATTGTGGGGCCCACGGGTTCGACAGAATGATCAAATACCACAGAAGTAGGTATGGTTTGCATGGCACCCATTTGACGAAGGATTCTTGAAGTCCAATAGAATGAAGTTGATCTCAACCCTATGAGCTTGACCATAGCACACCCAGAAGTTCGGAGAAGAATTTGTTCCTTGCATCCCCATGTGGAGACAAACCACCTGATGTTTCGCCATGAGAGAGTTTGGAAGTAGCCCAACCATTCCCTCAAAGAAAATTGACCAGGAAGTTCAACTCGACGGCAACAATAATGTTGGGGTTTGTATGGATTAATGGTGGTAGGAGATAAGAAGTTAAGCCTTTCAAGAAGCCACATCTGCAGTAGAACGGGGCTCCCTCCTAATGGGGCTTGTGGGTTATCATGAACTTTGTCTAAACTGTTGAGGGTTTCAGCTAGCACTATGAGAATCAGGTTGTTGTGTTCAAGAAGAAAAGGGATCAGTTCACAAATTTGAATAGGGACATAGAGAGTCCCCGTGGAGATAAGGAAGCGACCAACCAAGCAGAAAGCAAGAGCATGTTGAGTAGGAAGGTTGAAATCCAAGGTACCTTTGCTATCATGAGCCAAGAAGGAAGTTGCTATTTCCATGAGATTCACCTTATGATCCTTCACAAATATGGAGGCCTCTTGTTGAGAAATCCCAAGGAAGTTGGAGAAGGAAATCAAGTAACTTGAGCGTGGAGTAGGGAGGATAAAAGGTCCTACAGGTGAAACTCCATACAAAGCGCAGAACTCTTCCATTGTTGGGCATAGTTCTTCATAGTTGAAGCGGAATACATGAAGTTGGGGATCCCAAAAATATGTAGCAGCAGTAAGAAGAGGGGTTTCAAGCTTCACATGCATCAAAGAAAACAACGGATCCAAGCAGTAGCGCTTGAACTCCTTCCTTGCCCCCACACTCATAACTTTCAGAAAATCACTCAAGAGTTTGTCTAGGGCTTCCATAACTTGCTCTCAATGAATGTTAGTAGGGTTTGAGACCCCTTGGATATGCTTTTATAGGAAAAAATTCAGAAATCCGTGTTTTGGAAGGTGGAATCCCGTCAAAATAGGAAGTTTCCTAAAATCAGGCGAAACACCGCTTCGGGCTCGGGTGACCACCCAGGCCTGGGCGGCTAGCCGCCTGGGCCCAGGCGGCTAGCCGCCCAGCCCCAGGTGGTCACCCAAGGCCGCCGTCTTGTTTCGCCCATTTTTGCCTTGTTATGCCTTCGTTTGGCCCTTTTGTGATGTTTTGACTTTTTTGTGCTTGATTTAAGCCCATTTTTCACTCAATACGAGATCATATCATTGCAATAAAGTTCGAACATAGATTCATCAAGTATCCATAATAAAGGTTCAAGGTTGGGAATTGAAATTCCTAATTAATACATAACAAGATAGATGGAAAGGTTCCAACATTCCTAACAAGAGGTGAGTGAAACTCAATGATTTCCCGTGGGCCTTCTCTTTCGACTTGGCCCAGCTCCATCATGCCCTGAACGAGGTGCTCTAGAAGGGGGCATATCCTGTGGTGGATTAGACGATGATGCCTGTTGCAAACAAAGATAATGAGTTAGGAGGGTAATGGTGCCAATCCTAGTTGAAAGCTAATAAGATGATCACTCACTTGGGGATTTAAGCGTGCTTCTAGAACTGAGTTCTCTAAACTCATTCGCACAAGATCCCTCCTCAATCCTTCATTGAGTTCAATGCATTCCTGGGCATACTCCCGTGGAACCTAGGAAAGTATAAACGTGGTTAACAATAATGAAAGAATCCAATTTCAAGAAGATAAGAGTTTAGCACTCACATTCTCATAATATGGATCGATCTTGGGATATTCATCGAATGGTGGATGGGTAATGTCAGTCTTCACAAATTTTGTCCCACTGCACAAGTTCACATACCAATTTAGTTGTGGGAGGGGTGGAGGTTGATTTCCTTCAAGGTCCTCATCCTCGTCGTTGTAAGTCATCCCAGTGGCAGATCCAACTGTGGAGCTGTGTCCCCTTGCCCGTCGGCCCTGAAATTCAGATGTTTGTCAAGTGAAGTCTTCCTTATGATCTTAAAAAAGAATTTCAGAGTTTGGGGAGCTCACCCCTTGAGGTGGGAGACTAGTGACCCTAGGATTCATCAGATATTGTCGACAGAAGGCAGTGTATTCTAGGCGAGGGGAGGTGAATCCCTCAGCATCCCAACCCCTCAGAGCTTCTTCTAGTTCATCCCCCACTAGGTGGCTAGTGTGCCTCATGTTCTCTGGTGGCATGGAAGGTGTCACAGCTGCATTCATATTTCCATGAACTTGTCTCAGGACTCGTTCCCCAAGATACTAGCATCTACCTGTGGGGCCTTCAAAAAGGACCCTTTTGCTTGTCAACTCCAAACAAGAGGAGTACTTCTCGGGAAGCCTATACTCCCACAACCTCCATGGATCCCATTCCACCTGTTGAGTTTGAAATGAGAAAAGAGAAAGATAAAAAGATAAGGAGAAAGAAAGATTCTACCATATCAGCAGTCAAGCTAGCAAGATATGCCCTTGCATGGGCATAATCGTGTCGATTGGAGGCTCTTGTAGCCAAGCAAGATGGAGCATAATTCTGAAGGATGGGCCATGACATGGCATCACTAGCAAGAGTTGGGCGACACATGTTCAGGTACTCGTAGTACCATATCTGGGGAAAACCAAAAAAATATAGATGAAATCATGTGTGTGTTAAGTTTCGGGAAATAATAGAGAATTGAATGTTCTTTGTTACCTCCCAAACGAAAGGAAGTCCCCCAAAGTTCTTTGCAACTCCTCGGGACATGTCAGTCATGGAGCGATACATGTTTGCGAAAGCAGCTCCACCCCAATTGTATCTCCCAATTTTGTTCACATCTTCCATGCTAGCTAGCAACTCAAGTCGAGCCATGTCATTGGTGCCCGCAAAGAAGGTGCATGAAATCATGTAGAGCAAGAAAGCTCTCACAATGTATTTGGGATCCGTCCCCTCACTCTCTTCTTCAGTGGCAAAGGTGTTGTAGAGCCAAGTACGGCGCACACCTTTTGGGCTTAATTCCGCTTCAACCCCAAGTAGAGCTACTATGTAGTTTTGATCCATGTTGGCTTGTTCATAGTATTCCAAGCGCTTGCCTTTCAAGCTCAACCCAGTTATCATGGTGAAATCCTTAGGAGTCATGGTCATCTCCCTGAAGCTAAAATGGAAAGTGTTGGTGGTGTCCCACCATAGCTCTGTCAAGGCAAACAATGCTTGCCTATCCCATTGCTCATTCCATAGAGCATCTAGGAAGGGCCCAAAACCCGCCTTCTTTACTATCTTGCGAGCACGTGGTTGGGCATGTTCCATATATCTCCACCATGAGATGAGCCCCTTTATTGATGTCCTTGTACGGAGACTTTGGAAGTCGGGCTATGTCAAAGGATTGTGCATTGAGAACATAGAGATATTAGGCATGCATTGGTAATTGATTTCAAATGGTTTTCCAAAAGTTTTAAAATATGGGTTTTGATTCATGAAATGAATTAGGAATGAATGCCCATGACCTTGTGTATTCAAATTCATTGATTTTGTAAGGATTGAACATGGTTTTGCCTTTCGGGCATTTTATCAAACACTTGGTGTGTAACTTGTTTTCAAGCAATGAAATGAAAGATTTTGTATACCAAATCCTTGCCAAAACCATATGACTTTGTACTACAATGAAAACCAATTGATTTTTCAAGAATTGAACATGTTTTTGTCTCTTTGGCATTTTATCAAACACTTGGTGGGCATCTTTTCTCAAGCATTGGGAAACAAGCTTTTTGCACATTCAATCCTTGCCAAATCAATGAACTTTGCTTAACAATGATAAAAACAATCAAAAGAAGATCATGGGAATGCATTTTATCCAATAGAAATCAAGATTTCAAGATAAACATGTTAAGTTGGGAAGAACTAACCTCATGTTGGGAATGGAGGTATGAGAGATGCTTCTTAGGTTCAAGCAACACCTTGTCTTGGGATGCATCATAGATTGGTGCCTTGTATGTATTCTTGATCACATAATATGGATACTTGATGTTAGAATCATTGCTAGAAGCCATTGATGATGATTGAGCTTGTATGTGAGAAAAATGGGTTTGATAAGAAAGATGATGAATTTGATCTTGCAACTTGATGATTGATGCTTGTTTTTGTTGTTGAATGACTTGTTCTTGATGCTATTTCATGCACACAACTTGAATCGCAAGGGAAACTTTGAATGAGAATGTGTTTGTGAGTGTTTGGAGAAGATGGAATGGGTTTCTAGAGAGAGAAACTCTCTATTTTCGAATTGGGTGTGTGTGTGCATCAAATGGGGGGTCAAGGGTTTAAAAACCTAGAATTTTGAGGACCCTAGCCTCGGGTAACCGCCCAGCATGGGGCGGCAAGCCGCCTGGGCTTGGGCGGCAAGCCACCAGCAGCCAGGTGGTCAGCCTCCCTTGCTCGCTCCGTTGCGCTCGTTTGGCCTTTGCTCGCCTATTCGCGCTTTTGAACCCTCTTTGGGATGAAATCTCAAGCATGTGTTGAGTTGAAAAATGAGTGAATATCTTGACATTGTTTGACATGAAATGTTTTTGAAATGGATTGCATTAGTGGCTTTGTGTGGGCATGGGATGCTAGTAGGGTTGAACAACCCTCTCTATGCATATGGGTTTTGATCATTAGGGATGAATTCCCTCCTATGTCACTATGATTCGTTGTCATTTGGGATAAAGATACCTTCCCTATATGCATGTGAATATTTGCTTTCATGAGATAATTGTGTCTCCTATATGAGTTGGTGTTTGAGTTAAGGCATGAATAGCCTCCATGTGAGATGACTTGGTGAACTTGTTGTGTGTTGGTAAGTAGAAGCTTACCTTTGTCTTGATGACTTAGTGAGAGAAAGATGCAATCTTTCTCATGATTACATGCCTACCTTGATGACTTGAAAGATGCAATCTTTCCCCATGACTTGTGTTTACCTTGATGGTTTGATTATGAGAAGGACGCGGTCTTTCTCATGCTATGTGTTTACCTTGATGGTTTGATTATGAGAAGGACGCGATCTTTCTCATGCTATGTGTTCACCTTGAGAGTTTGATATGAGAAGGATGCAATCTTTCTCACGTCCCATGTTTACCTTGATAACTTGAAAGATGCGATCTTTCCCAATGGTATGTGTTTACCCTGATTGAAGGTTGTGACCTTCCTCGTGCTATGTGACTACCTTAACAATTGAATAATAACCTTGACGGTTTGAATATGAGAAGGATGTATCTTCCTCATATTTTAAGAGGGCCTTGACGGCATAGCGTTACCCCGTATTATTCATCAGTTGTCACTGGTGCAGTATGGGATGTGATTACCTTGATATTTGAATGATAACCTTGATGATTTGAACATGAGAAGGATGTATCTTTCTCATGTTTTGAGATAGCCTTGATGGCTTCCTGTGCTATGTGTTTACCTTGATTGATTTGAGCAAGAGAAGGCTATGACCTTCCTCGTGCTATGTGATTACCTTGACAATTGAATGACAACCTTGATGGTTTGAATATGAGAAGGATGTATCTTTCTCATATTTTGAGATAGCCTTGATGGCATAGTGTTACCTCATATTATTCACCAGTTGTCACTGGTGTAATATGGGAAGACCTTTCATCGAACGAAGTTCGATGTAAGCTATGGATACCTCGTACTATTCACCAGTTGTCACTGGCATAGTATGGGAAGACCTTTCATCGAACGAAGTTCGATGTAAGCTATGGATACCTCGTATTATTCACCAGTTGTCACTGGTGTAGTATGGGATGTGATTACCTTGATAATTGAGTAATAACCTTGACGGTTTGAATATGAGAAGGATGTATCTTTCTCATATTTTGGGATGGCCTTGATGGCATAATGTTACCTCATACCATTCGCCAGTTGTCACTGGCATAGAATTGGAAGAACTTTCATCGAACGAAGTTCGATGTAAGCTGTGGATACCTCATCTTGTTCCCCAGTGAAACTGGTATACAGTATGAGAGGAGTTCTGTAGAACTTATGAAGAGTACCTTTGTGCTTGTGTATGATGAATTCGAAGAATTCAATGATATGATCACCCTCTTTTCCCCAGTGGATCTTGACGAAGTCAATTCCCTGGGCAAAAATGGGTTGTTCTTTTGGTCATTGGCTCGCAAGTGAAACTTGCTCACCAATGAGGGGCTTCTGTCACACCCCCATTTTTGCCACCTTAGCTAGGGTTCATCATTGCATGTGTCTTTTTGTTTCCTTTTTGAGTCTAGTCTTTTGCATTGAGTTTCTAGGGTCCTAAGGATGGTGTGTATGAATTTTGGTTCGATTTGGAGTTGATCTTGAGGGTTAATAAGAACTTTTGTGACTTGAGGGGCAAAATCGTCTTTTTGGTCACAAACTTTCCATTTGACCTTGAAATGATCTCCAAGTTGCCAATTGGAGTTCATATGGTTGTATTTGAGGTATTTGTGGGATCAATTCGATGAATTGAAGGTTCGGGATTAGAATGGCTCAATAAGGCTCAGGTTGGCTAAAAGACCTACTTCGGGTTAGCTCGAATTGGTTCATGATTTTCACTCTATGACTACTCATTTGACCTTGATTGGTCTTAATTTCATCCCCAAATGTGTTTAGGGAGGTTGAATTTCGAATTGGAAAGCATTCAGTGCGACCCTATGTGCATACCTAGGATAAGCGACGGTGAGGCATAGCGGTTAACCACCTTTGTAGGGCCCAACCATGCAGCCATGGCTAGGGTTTCTTTCCCTCAAGTGACTCAAATTACATTCCCCTTCGAAACACGGTCGTTTTGGCTTTCGTTTCGTCAAAATCGGAGTTCATTTGGGCCCTGAAACACATTTGGAAGTCGAAGGGGTCAAAAATGGGCATAAGCTGACAGGGCCTCGAGTGACCACCTAGGCCTGGGCGGCTAGCCGCCTGGGCCCAGGCTGCTAGCCGTCCAGCCCCAGGTGGTCACCCGAGCCACTTTCCTTTTTTGAGCCTTGACGCGGCTCCCATCCTATTTTCTCGGATTTGCTCGCCTTTAGCCGCCATTTAACCCTAATTTCAGCCCTTTTTGACCTACTTGAGCCCCAAGGGAACCTCTAAGAGCCCTTGGATCAATCCCTAGGGTTTTAATCCCAACCATTGAGGGTTTTCCCTCAATCCCTATAAATACCCCCTTATACTTCAGCAATAGGGGAGGCACTTAGGGGGAAAATTCTGAAGTGTGAGGCATGTGTGAGACTTGGAGGCTATAGCAGTCATCCTTAAGGTAGTTTAACCTATACTTTGAGTGAGAGAGTGTGAGAGAGAGCTTGAAGGAGGGCTGGAGTGTTGCTTGAAGGCCTAAAGGAAGGAACTTCCAGCAGCACACAAGAGGAGGAGGACTCTCTATAGCAGCCACAAAAGGTATACCCCTCCCCCTTTCTCTCTTTCATTCAAACTAGGGTTTCTTGCATAGCTTTGCATTACTTCATGTTAAAAGCTTATTGTTTTATCATGTGTTGATGCTTCTAATGCTTAGAATACATGATTAGGATATTGTTTATGGCTGGTTTTGCATGATATAATGTCATTCTATGTGGTTTTATGAGTGTTTGTGTTTTTAGGGTTTTTTAGAGTCTTTTCTAGGGTTTTACATGGAATAGTCATTATTTCATGTTCAAGTTTGTGTCTTTATCATGTCTTGTTGCTTCTATTAGTTAGTATGCATGATTAGGAAAATATTCATGGGCTGTTTAGTATGCTAGGATGCTATTCCATGTGATTTACTGCATGTTTGGAACTTTAGGGTTTCCTTAGTGCTGAAATTGGTTTTCTACATGAAGTAACATTTTTGCATATTGAAGCTTGTGTTTTTATTGTGTTTTGCTACTTCTATTAGTTAGTATGCATGATTAGGATAATGTTTATGGGCTGTTTAGTATGCTAGGATCCTATCCCATGTGAGTTAATGCATGTTTGCAATTCTAGGGTTTCTCTTGTGCTGAAATTAGGCTTTTACTTAGAATAGCTATATTTCATGTGCAAGCTTGTGTTTTTATCATGTGTTGATGCTTCTATTGATTAATATGCATAATTAAAATGATGTCCACAATGAGTTTTGCATGATTTAGAGTTATTTTATGTGATTTTGAGCACAATGGTGATTCTAGGGTTTCATTCATCCTTGTATTAGGAAAGTAGCATATAGCATGATAGCTTAGGGTTTTTCTTTGTGTTTTCTTCATAGTTGATATATATGTGCTGCATATTTGATAACTATGACATTCTTCTGCATTCATAGTAGTGGATTTTAGTGTTTTTTTGCATGTCATTGCATGTAGGGTTGAATTAGGGTTTTAGTTAGCTTATGATTCATGTTGTTGCATGACTTGTGGTTGATTTTAAACCTTATTTCAATTCTGTCCAGATCTGTTATTTGTCCTTGATATGATATTTTGAGCATGTGTTAGCCCATGTTTGGGCATGATAATGGCTTGATTTGGAATCTAGCTTGTTTGGTTGGTATTTTTGGTATGTTTTGCATGGAAATTGCAGGTGCTTTGACAGGTACAACAGGTGCAACTACCCCACCAATGTGGGGTGGTTATTTTGGCTATTGTGAGATGAAATCTTACAAATAAGGTAATTACCCTATGCAATAGGGTGGTTACTTTGACAGGTTGCTTTTGCTTAAGGTAAGTAGGGTGTGAGGGTGCCCCAATTCACCCTTCTTTCCTTCCTTTGAAACTTTCCCTTCCTCCCCCCCCTAGGGTTGTTTCCTAATAGAGGGGTATGGTAGATTCTATAGTTTCCTTTCAATAAAAAAATACCTTTTAAATCAAAGTTTCCATCTTTTATCAAAATTCCATATTTTACCAAAAATCTTTTGAGAATCATTTTTTGGAAACTTACCATGTTTTACTTGAAAGGAAACTTAGGGTTTACCATAGGCCTTGATTAGGTTATAACCCTATTCCCTTTCGAACTACGTGGACTTTGATCCATGTATTTCCATACATGGTACGTAGGCGCTCTTCGTGATGTTCAAGTCCGCCCTAGGATACTAAGTATCCTAGGTTTTCTCCTCTCCCCCTTTCTTTTTTCTGTTTTTCTTTGATTTACTTGACTATATGGATGAATGAATGAATGATATGCATGCTGTCTTATGATGATAATTGTTGATTTGTGTGTGATTAAGACTTTGATTTAGCCCAATTAAATTAAGAGACCGTTTAGGGCGATATGGGTGCCTATAGGCTTTGCCTAGAACCTTCCCATATCGTAACTTAGCCTCCGAATCCCCTAATTCTCTGGTTTCCAAAAGACTTTTTGCCTTACCATTTTTAAACATGGAGTCAATCTTTTGTTTTCCTAAAACAAAACTGTTTTTTTAGGGTTTTCCTTGTTTCCTTTAAAAAATAAGGTGGCGACTCCTTTTCTTTTCTTTTCAAAACCTAAACACCACCCGAATCTTCTCGCCAATCCCTCGTGGGCCCGATCTCCGGGGTTCACAGCATGAGTCTCAAGAATAATGATAAGTATTTTGATATATAAAAATATTCGAACCACAATGGAATTTTGTTCTTTAACTTTGTCTAGGGTAGAAAAATAATTATAATAAATAATAGGGTCGAACTCATCAATTTTTTGGGTAAAAAAAGCAGCTAGATAGTCAAAATAAAATTTTTTGAGGAGTTAAATAAAAGTTATGTAGGGTCAAATTTTTATGGATAAATTACATTAAGACCGCCTGTATAATCTGACAACTACAGATACACCCCCTTACGCTTACCAAATTACATTGACACGCTTCCTGTAAAAAATAAACTACAAAGAGACCCCTCCTCTAACTTCCGCCCATTAATCCGATAAATCATGCTCAATCTTTTTCAAAATACCCTAACTATCCTTATTATATGACAACTTTCATGTTAAATGCATGTAAGTCATCGGTTTTATCCAATTGACATTACAATCAACGACATGGAGTAAAAAAATTGACTTTAAAAATGACGGACCATATAGTATGCTTTACCAATTGGGCAAATAAATTTACTTTTTGTATAACTAAACTGAAAATGAACTGATTGACCTAGTAATTAATTGCTGCGCGATATGCATCAAAACCGTATATATTACAGCCCAAACAAACGCGCCGTGACGCGGTGTTACACATAGTTATCCGTTCCTCATCCGATGTTCAAGCAGCAATGCTTACAAGTGATCTCGATTAGAACTTTGAGCAGCCTCTGAGTTCTTTCCCTTGACAAACCTTTTCCCTTGCTTTCAAGTACCTTAGAAAAACCCTTGAAAACAAGAAAGAAAGTAGCTACAATTAATGTCTTTTCCAGTCGGTTTTCGATTCCATCCCTCAGACCGTGAGTTAGTCTTCCATTACCTTTATCCCAAGGTCGTCGGAAAACCACTGCCGTGCGAGCACGTGGTGACGGAGTGCGACCTGTATGGTGAGAGAGAACCATGGCAGATATACGGAGGATCGACAGAGAAAATTCGTTATTTCTTCACCAAGTTGAAGAAGAAGACCGACGGCGGCTCAAGAATCGACCGAACGATTGGGTCGGGTACGTGGAAAGGTCAGCGCGTGGCCAGTTCTGTTTTGGATGAACAAGGAAGATGCATAGGGCGTAAGAAGATGCTGACTTATGAGAACAAGGGCAGCGCGATGAATCACGGCCGATGGGTCATGCATGAATATGGGCTCGACGGTTCCTTATTGGATGAAACACAAGTAAGTGAACTATTTTCCATAGAACCAAACAGCACAAGTTTACTTTTGAATTTTGATCGTACTTATTGATACTAAAGTTTTTCTTCATGCAAAGTTTAAAATTGGTACATCAATTTTCTTCCTTCTCAGGGTATATTTTTGTTTGTCACCTCGACATATATATTTCTCTACTTTTCTTTTTTTCTTTTTTCCCCTCTAGATTGTCTATATACAGGAAATTAATTTGTCGATTTGCAAAATTGTCTTTTTTTTTTTTTTTTTTTCTATTGGGTAGGGAAATTTTATTAGGAGCAATAGTTGATTAAATAATATTCCATGATATAACCCCTGTCGACAATTGGTCATAGAAGTGGTGGTGTGGGTAGTCTGCTGGGTGTTTGGCTCCTGTGGGAATAGCCTAGGCGTTAGGGCTGAGTCATTTGTTTCTGTTCCAAATAAAAATTCGTTGTTTACTGGAGAAATAAAAGATAATTGGGCATTTTTTAGTTAATCGACACTGAATTCTAATTGCCAAATTTCAATCGACTTTCGTGATGAGTTTATTTGAATGTTTTTTTCATTTTTGTCAAAACAGCTAGCTTTCAATTTTTAGACCCGCTATTCCTAATATGTATAACTCGGTTATGTTTAACTTTTCAAAGATGAGCATTATAGTCTATTTTTCTTCATGTGTACTTTGTTAAAAAAATCACTTATTTTCTTCTTTACCCGGTGCAGTGCAAGGATTTGGTGCTTTGCCGAATCAAGAACAAGGATAAAAAGAAGGAGACTACCATTGAAGGCAAGGAAATTGTGGAACCACCTGAGCATACAGTCAATGGCAAGACAATTGGAAAGGGACTAACCACTTCCACTCCTATGCCAGACGATGAAACCATGGAACCTGAGCATATCAGTGAGCAGATAATCCGATCCGAGCCTACTACTTTCGCTCTTTTACCGGAAAGTGGCACTGTGGAACTTGGGAATACTAGCATTAATGACCTGTGTGAATCCGAGGGGTCGAGTTTTGACGAAATATGTCCTGGCCTGGATGCATACGAATCTGAGTGGTTGCGTTTTGACGAAATATTTCCTGAGCTTAAAGGGGATGAGGCGCAGTTTGAGCACATGCTCACCGGCGATAATGGAGCAGCAGCATGGGTGCAATCCAGTGGTACGTCCAACCAAAACATGCCAGTGAATTCACCGTTCGCACCATCTTACGCAGGAGATGGCATCTGGGAGTCCATAGCACCACCACTCAGTTCTGAATCCCAACCAACATTTTCTTGGACATGATTCCTTTGATATGGGCTGTTTTGCTATCGCTAATTTGCAATATTTATGGGTTGGTGACTGATTTTCCTTGTGTATGTTCAGTGATTTGCCGTGGTTGTTGCAGTCTACTTTATTTCTGCTGCTGTTTGGGGTTTAGCCTCTACCTCTTGTGGCTTCAGTTCTGTCTTCAGTTCTGTTTCTTGTTCTAGTAAACTTATATGTTCTACAGTTATTGGTGTAGGCTATACCAAGTTAGTCATTTTTTTTTCCTTTCTTCACTACGAGGACAACAACATAAAAATTAGTTTTCACGACTGTTTCCCTAAAAAATCGGTTTTCAGCGGGGTAAAGTATTATTGGCTCATTAGCATTAAAATTCTTTGCTGATTTGTTGGGTCTTTGGCCAACGAATTGTGGACACATGGCAATGGGGTTTTTTAGAACGGTCAAGTGGGCGAGTGATCATCGTGGAAGAAACAATGGAGTAGCGGTTGTAAAAGGAGGGAGCACCTGGATTATGTTTGCAAACATAGAGATGGCAGTTTTCAATGATGAAGGGACACATGGCATGCTATTACAGGCTGACCAAAAAACTGTTCTATCATCGTGGAGGTTGAGGCGAATTTGCAAGCCGGGGAAAAACTGCTGATAACTTCTAGTCAGTTGGAATTAGCTGCTGCACTATAAATTGCAGAATTGAAGATGGAATGAGGGTTCCACAACCACCAATCCTTCTCAGGATCTATCAAACATAGGAGTAGTTTTAATTAGACAAGCTTTCAAACACTTTCTTGTAATCAATTTCTTTTCAAATCTTGTAAACAATCTTGTGCTGTAATTACTTGTGGTTCGTATTTGGAATTCAAGCTTTGTGGATTTCATTTTCAAATCATGGCTGGTAATGTGTTCTCAACTCTTTTCATTTAAATTTGATATTTACGTGTTTTCTTGTTTCTTTTTGTGACATTCACGCTAAAACTTTAAAGGAAGAACTCCTTTTCCTTTTGCAATCGCCTGACAATCCATTCACAATTCATAAGGGGTTGTGTACGCACAACTTCGGGCTGAACTTGGCCCTGGCACGCCCGCAAAAATCCATCGGCCTCAGAACACAGTTTTTTAGTGCGAACACCATTTTGGCACGCCCGGTGGGACCGTAGGTGTCAATGTCGAAAAGAAACACTCGCGCGACTGGAAGCGCCTTGGAAGGACAGCAACCTTCTGAGGAGGAAGCCTCACTTGAGGACGTCCCTGTTAGGGAGTTCTCCATGTTAGAAAAATTGGATAATTCCGTCAAGGATATGTCCGAGGCCATACAAGGCCTTGTGATTTCAGTTAAATAATCTGCAAAAAGAAATGAAATTTCAACGGCTAAAACTGAATCGACATTAGGTTTGCTGACTAATGCTATTCAAGCACTTTTAGACAAAGAAAAACTGAGCAAGAGTCCTACGGACTCAAGCCAAGAAAAGGCGAGTGGGGTGAATGTTGTCAATCCTTCTTCAGGGTCACCACTTCCTCGGCCTGATGAAGTTTATGTGCCTCCACCTTTTAGGGCTGATCAAGTCGACCAACCAGTGATTGAGACTTCCCAGGGGGGAGGGGGCAAGAAAAATGGTGTTTCTATCGGCCAAGAAACTGTAGGCCGAGTAAATGACCAAAGTCCTTCAATTGTTCAAATTCCTAAGGGGAAAGAAGTTGTTGAAAGGGTAACAAATCCTTTGTTTGAGAATGAACCCAGGCCATATAGAGTTCAAACATCACCAGACTCTAATGTAGGCCGAGACAATAGGCAGTTCTCTAATGTTGTACCAAACAGTGGCCATTTTAGGCCACAAGAGCCAGTCTTTGATAATCATAGTATGCCTATTGTCGAATATGCAGGCCAAAGACATGGCCAAAGAAATTATGGAAATCCTCAGAACGGTCGACCTGACCGTAATGAAGTAATGAATATGATCGAGCAATATGTTGGCCATCATCCTAATAGAAGAATTCGTAGGCCAATGTATAGAAAGCCTTATCCGGAATGGATTGATCAATGTAATGAATTTCCTAGAGGCTTTAGATGTCCTGATTTTTCTTTATTTTCTGGGGAAGAACGTCGTTCTACTGTTGAACACGTTGGATGATTTACCATTCAATGCGGAGAATTGGCAAACAATGAGTTTTATAAACTCAGGCTGTTCGGGAATTCTCTAACCGGCCCTGCTTTTGTTTGGTATATCAACTTGCCTCCGAATTCTATTCATTCTTGGGGGGATATGGAGGAGAGTTTTCATATACAATTTTATCGATCTGAACCTGAGGTGACCATGGCAGATTTGTCTAGGTTTAGACAAATGCCAGGGGAGACATCTGAACAATATATCTCTCGTTTTAAGAGGGCTAGAACAAAATGTATAATACCATTACCAGAGCCTGAGTTTGTTAGGCTGGCTCAAAACGGCCTGAACTTTGATCTCAGAAAAAAGTTTGAGGGTGTAGACTTTGAGGACTTGTTTGAGTTATCAACCAGGACCTCGAGATATGAAAGATTGTTAAAAGAAGTTGATCAATATAACAGCTCTTCTTATGGGACTTATTTTCAGGATCCTGATTATGAAGTTGATCTTGCAGAAATCATTGGCCAGAGGCCGATGGTATGCCAAGCTTTGCAAAGAAAGGATGTTGAGGTGCCTCCGCCAGCAACAGCAACGGCCAGGAGGAGCCCAATGGACGTGGGGAAGAAATATACTTTTGATATTTCAAAAGCAAGTGATATTTTTGATCATTTGCTTGTAGGGAAATACCTCAGAGTGTTGGAAGGTCATAAGGTCCCAACTAATGAAGCTGAACAATATTGCAAGTGGCATGGGGTAAAATCTCATACCACCAACAATTGTGTAGTGTTCCGTAATCTTGTTCAAGATGGGATTAATCGTGGGATGTTGAAGTTTCCTAAAAAGAAAGACGATATGGTGGTAACTTCAGATCCTTTTCTGGCCGTGAATGTCGCTTCAGTCGATCTGAGGAATTTCAGGAATCACGAAGTCCATGGTGTAAGAATTCCTCCAAGGTTTGAGTATAGACAGAGGCCTACAATGAATAACCCGAGGAATCGATCCCAGATGTGTGTCCAATGCCAACAGCAGATTAGGCCTTGTTATAATCGACCTAATCTTTACGTTGGTGGAAATCCCCGGCCTTATGTTCCTATGAGACCAATGCCTCCTATGGTTAAGAAGAATTGGTCATGGCATCGAAAACCTTTGGAGTCCAATCCCCAGATTAACAATGTTGCGCAGGTACATGCTGATGAAGGTGAAAGTTCCAGGCCTGCCAGAACAGTAAAGCCCCCGGTGACAAAAGAAGGAGTCTGGACGAGGCTGCAACATCCCAAATTTCCACAACCTCCTTCCAGAAGCCAGAAAAGAAGGATGCAGCGCCGTAGAGCTTCAGAACGAAGGAGGGAAGAAGGCCGAGGGAAAGTGGAGGAGATAGTGGTTGATAGAATTGAGGAGAAGGCAAAGATCAGGATTTTGTCTGTTGTAGAAAGAATTGAAATAGATTCTCGGTTTGAAAAAGGAAAAGGCAAGGAGTTGGTAATGGAGGAAGACAAAGATGAAGATAAAGAAAGTGTGGGAGAGTCATTTAGCATTCAGTTTGGTTCTTTACCTCCTGTTATCGGTTGCAGTATGGTTTTTACTTTGCCAGTTTCGTTTCAAGCCAAGCCAGATCAAGGTGAATACATGGCTGGTGACGTGGTGGATGCTCAGGCCCCAGCGGCTTTAGTGAACTCAGTAATATCAGAAGCCAGAAAGGAAGGAACCGAAAGGATGGTTTTCGAGAAGCCATCTGAAGATATGACACAACATTTGAGGCCGTTGTATATTAAGGTACATATGAATGGCAGCCCTGTTCCACGTGTTTTAGTGGATAATGGAGCAGCCGTTAATATTTTGCCCTCAAATATGCTTAAGACTTTGGGGAAAACTGAAAAAGATCTGATCCCTTCGGAAGTCACAGTGGCGAATTTCTCTGGTGGGATAACCAAAACTAAAGGTGTGTTACTTGTGTATCTGGCCGTTGGAAACAGAGAGTCCTTATCAGCCTTCTTTGTGGTCGACTCAACTTCGTCTTACAATGCACTGCTCGGACGTGATTGGATACATTCCAATTGTTGTGTTCCATCATCATTGCACCAGTTTCTGATCTTTTGGAATGGTAATAAGGTAGAAATCGTGAAGGCAGACCAAAAACCTTTTCTAGCCGGATCAAATTCAGCAGAGGCATATCTTTATGGTGAGGAGGTTGGCCCAATCAAATTTGTAGGAACTGACAAATATGGAAATCCAAAGAGTATGACCACAGAATGGAGTTTTTTTTCTTTTGAGTCTGTTGAAAAAAGTGATGAAGGAAATGCACCGGCCTAATGTTATAATTCCTTACAGGCCGGTGCAGAAGTGTATTATAGAAGAGTTTCCATAAGTGGTACAGCCAAGAAGAGTGAGCAGGAAGAGTGTTTGGCAGCTCTTTCTCGAAGATTGCTTGTATATGCCAAAGAGAAAAGCTTGTTTGATGTTTCTGAAGCAGAATGTATTACAGAGGCTGAGGAAGATTCAAAAGAAGAAGAGATCGGCTTAGAAGAATTGGAAGTGGCACCAGCCAAGCTTGATGATCTTAAGGCCGATGTTCAAGATCCTTTGGAGGAAGTTGATTTGGGAGAAAATGGAGATAGAAGACCTACATTCATCAGCCAACTATTAGATGATGGCTTTAAAGTGGAGTTGATTGCCTTGTTGAAGGAATTTAAAGATTGTTTTGCATGGGATTATCATGAAATGCCCGGACTGGATCGCAAGTTGGTGGAGCACCAATTACCAATCAGACCAGGTTTCAGACCGTTCAAGCAACCACCAAGGCGTATGACAGCTGAGGTTACTTTAAAGGTTAAGGAAGAAGTGGAGCGGCTTTTGAAAGCAGGTTTCATTGTTCCAATCAGGTATGCTGAATGGGTATCAAATATAGTCCCTGTTGTTAAGAAAAATGGCAAATTGAGAGTGTGTGTAGATTTTAGACATTTGAACTTGGCAACTCCTAAGGATGAGTATCCCATGCCGGTGGCCGATGTACTAGTTGATCGGGCCGCTGGACATGAGATTTTGTAATTTATGGACGGCCATTCTGGGTATAATCAGATTTTTATTGATGAGGAGGATATACCAAAAACGGCCTTTAGATGTCCAGGAGCTATAGGAATGTTCGCTTGGAGAGTCATGCCCTTCGGCCTGAGAAATGCCGGGGCAACTTACCAACGGGCTATGAATACAATATTTCATGACATGATAGGCAAGTTTTTGGAAGTTTATATTGATGATGTTGTTGTTAAGTCCAAAGGGAATAGGTGCCATTTAGAAGATTTTTAAAAAGGCCTTGAATAGAATGAGAAAACATCAATTGAAATTAAATCCTTTAAAGTGTGCCTTTAGAGTAAAGGCAGGGAACTTTTTAGGATTTTTAGTCCATCAAAGAGGGATTGAGGTAGATAAAAATAAGGCCAGGGCTATCATGGAAGCTAAGCCTCCTAAAAATAAGAAGGAGTTGCAGAAGTTTTTAGGACAAATTAACTATTTGCGGAGATTTATTTCTAATCTTGCAGGGAAAATAGGAGTGTTTTCGCCATTGCTGAAATTACGGGCGACGGAGGAATTCATTTGGGAAAAAGAGCATCAAGAGGCATTTGATCGTGTTAAACAGTACTTGACAAGTCTACCGGTCTTAAGTCCACCTTCTCCAGGCCGTGGGCTTAGGCTTTATGTTTCAGCGGCTGAGAAGTCTATTGGGTCTATGCTGGCTCAAGTCAATGACAGAGGACAGGAGCAGGCTGTGTATTACCTTAGCAAGACTTTGACAAGTGTTGAGCAGAATTATACTTTTATTGAGAAGTCTTGTTTTGTAATTTTTCATACTGTTATGAAGCTGCAACATTACTTTGCTAATCATACTGTTTCTATTATCTAAAAAAATGATTTGGTGAAGTATATGTTGTCTAAGCCTATTTCTAGAAATAGAATCGGTCGTTGGTCTTTCGCAATCTCTGGGTATGCATTGAGGCATGTTCCCCAAAAATCTGTAAAAGGTTAGGTGCTAGCAGATTTTTTGGCCGATCATCCCATGGACATTGAAGAAAAGGAAATTGAACTGGATCTGGGGTATGTAGATTTGTCGGCCTGGATACTGGAATTCGATGGTTCCAAGACGGAGAAGATGTGTGGAGCAGGAATTGTTATTACCTCTCCCGGTGGTCAAAGGTACGAATATGCTTTCCAATTAGATTTCGAATGCAGTAATAACCAGGCCGAATATGAGGCATTAATTATTGGCCTGGAGATTATGAAAGAGATGAATGTGGTGAATATAGAGATTGTGGGGGATAGCCAATTGGTCATAAATCAGTTGGCTGGTACTTTCAAATGCAGCAGTTGAGCGTTATCACCTTATTTTGCTACTACTTCCCAGTTACTAGATCTATTTAATGATGTGGTGTTAAAATTTAAACCAAGGGACCTTAATAAGGAGGCCAACGAGTTAGCTCAGTTGGCTTCAGGTTTGAAAATAAGAGATGGTTTAGGCCAAAGAACTATTTTGGTTGAAAAAAGGGTTTTACCATCTATTCGTGATAGAGGTTTAGATTTGGAAGTGATGGCAATTGATTCAGATTCTAGTGACTGGAGAACACCGATCATGATTAGATTGGTGAATCCAGGTGGGGTAAAAGATAGAAAGTTGAGGTTGCTAGCCACTCAGTTTGTGATGTTTGAAGGGGAATTGTATAAAAAGAGTAGTGATGGCTTGTTGCTTAGATGTCTTGGAAAAGATGAGGCAATGTTAGTTATGGCCGAGGTCCACGAGGGAATTTGTGGTGCTCATCAGGCTGGGGTAAAAATGAGGTGGTTAATAAGAAGACATGGCTATTATTGGCCATCAGTCTTGAAAGATTGTATAGAATATGCTAAGGGGTGTAGTGCTTGCCAGAAACATGGCCCAGTTCAACATGCTCCGGCCATTGATTTACGATACATTATAAAGCCTTGGCCTTTTAGAGGTTGGGCGATTGATGTTATAGGCAAGATATATCCTCCATCATCAGGCCAGCACAATTTCGTGATTGTGGCCACTGATTATTTTACAAAATGGGTTGAGGCCGTTCCAAAAAATTCAGTAGATCAAACGGCTGTGATTAGTTTTATAAAAGAGCACATTGTGCATAGGTTTGGACTGCCTGAAACCATTAATACAGATCAGGCAAAGTCTTTTTGTGGGGAGCAAGTTAAGGCCTTTGCAGTGGAATATGGTATAAAGCTTACAAATTCCACTCCTTATTATGCTCAGGCCAATGGTCAGGTGGAGGCTATAAACAAAGTGTTGAAAAATATATTGAGCAAGATGATGGTGGATAAGCCTCGGACTTGGCATTTGCAGTTGTCTGAGGTTCTATGGGCTTATAGGACTTCATATAAAGAAAGTATTAAGACAACTCCTTTTGCTTTGACTTTTGGGCATGATGCAGTCCTTCCATTAGAAGTCACCATCCTTCTTTGAGGGTGGCTTTTCAAGAGAAATTGTTGCCTTCTGAGTATAAAGAGGCAATGATTGTGGAATTAGAAAATTTGGATGCTGAAAGGCTTAGGGCCTTGGATTCTATTGAAGTGCAGAAAAGGAAAATGGCTAGAGCCTATAATAAAAAAGTGAAGTTCAAATCTTTTGGCGTTGGTGATTTGGTTTGGAAAGTAATTCTACCCTTGGGCTCTAAAGACCCAGTCTTTGGTAAGTGGTCTCCAACCTGGGAAGGACCATTTAGAGTTAAAGTTGTGATACCTGGAGGAGCCTATGTAATTGAGGATCTGGTTTCAAATAGAGAGTGTGGTTCAATTAACGGACGGTACTTGAAAAAATATTTTCCCACTATGTGGGAAACCGTCCAACAACAAGAGTAGTTATTGAAAGTAAAGGCCGATTGAACTTTAAATAAGCAGTTTCGATAAAGCAAAAAACACAGTGTTCAAAAGAGAAGTAACTGCAAAATACATAAAGAAAATCATCAGCCTAAGAAAAGAAGCCTTTAGGAAGGCTTGATTGAGCTGAAGTCCAGTTTTTCTGAAGCCGGTCTATTTCGGCATCAGCATCTCTCTTTTCTTTTTCCCAAACAGGAGCTTGTGCATTGGAGATTTGATAAGGAGCTTTCAGTTTGCTTGCAGCAGCAAATTCCGTAGCTTGAACATTCTTCTTTGACTTTAATTGAGCCATTTCAGCATCTAGTTCCGAGGCCATTTTATCTTTCCTCTCTTGAAGCTGTAGGATTTCTCTATCAATCTCTTCAATGGCAGCAGATTTGGTTTTGGTACTGGCAGTCAATGCTTGAACCTCTTTTTGAACGGCTAGCATCTTAGTTTTGGCAGACTCCATCATGGCTTTGGTTTTCTCCCTATCTTTGAGATTATTTTCTGCTTTGATTTTCTTGGAAGTGGTGTCTGAGAATTCATCCATCAGTTTCTTCAGACTGGTGATGATGGCAATAATTTTCTCTTGATCTGAGCCCTCAGTTGCAACTGAAGAAAGAAATGAGCCAACAGATTCAAATTCAGCAAACAAATCTGCAGTAAGATCAAGAAGTTTTAAAGCCATTAATTCCATAAATCTGTATTTAGCTTTTTCAATTTCAGTATCTGAGGAAGCAGAAGCAGAAGCAGGAACAGGAGTCTTCTCCGTCAATACAGCCTCTGGCCCTATGTCTTCTAGTGCCGCAAACCATTCTTCAAGATCATCCGGAATGTCAATAGGGCTTGTTGCTAAAATGTCTTGGAGCGGGGCTATTTTTTCAGTTTCCATTAGGCTAGGATGTTGCAATTTTTCTTCAAGCAACTCAATCTTCACTTTCTTGGAGGAGGGAGAGTCTGAAGACCCTGAAGCTTCCATGTTCTCGCTAAGTATTTTCACTTGACTGGAGTCAGGACTTCCACTTGAAGTTGGTAGAGGATTAAGCCTGCTAGAAGATCTGGTTCCAAGAGGCCGTTTTGCTGGAATTTGAGTCTTTTTGGGGACTTTAGGCCGTGGGGGAAGTTTTTCTTTTGGTGGTGGTGGTGGAGTGTTCTCAGTTGATTCTTCTTCTGATAGAGTTTCTCCTGACGGTAGAGGTTGTGCAATCACTGTGAAGAAAAACAAAGTAAGTTAATGTATTGGTGCGAAGAAAAATAATCTTGTGAAGTCAGACAAGTCAGATATAGTTAAAGTTTGACTTGAAGAAGGTATGTTTGTCGAACGGTTTGGGATATGAGGTTGGGTCATCAGATGTTTGGTTTCAAAGTTTCTTTTTGGCCCATCTCATATAACAAACTGTTTGATGGTCAATCTCTATCTTTTGAAAGGTCTCAGATATCTTATATTCTGTCACGTTTCCAGAATCTTAAGTATAATAATTTTCATATTTTTGATGGCCTGAGTGTGTTTAAAATATTACCTTTAGATTTCTTCTCTTTCTTCGGCTGAGTTGAACTGGCCGAAGGGTTTGCCCCCAATTTCTTTGGTTTCATAGTCGAAGGTGGAGAGAGCCTTTCAAGAAAAGCTTCTTTTGTATCTGTGTTCAAAATTTCGAAGCATTTTTTCCACCATTCTCTGAAGGTAGCAGTGGCTTTTGGGAGGTTATGCAGGCCGTTGAAATCAAAAGAAGACAGTTTTTGTAGATAGGCCGAATCAAGTTCGGAGATTTGATCAGGTTTTTTAAGAATGACTCTGTTGGTGAGGGGAAAGTTTTTGGAGTAAATGTGAGAGGGAATGGGAAGATGTTGAGTGAATCCAAATTGCCTGCATACGAGGTTTGGGGAATATATTTCAACTCCGCATTTGAGAAACCTGTTCTCAAAGTTTCCGGCGAAGTGTAAGTCTCTCATAATCAGGTATGAACCCCAAATTTCTTTTTGAAGGCCATTGTTAACTTCTTCAGTATACGAATCCGGCCCAAATTGTCGAGCACTGAATGGAAAGAACAAGTTGTCTGGCCGATTAATGTCCAGTTCATAGAAAAAAGAAAAGTATTCTTGAAAAGAGGCCAATGTGGGTTGTTGATTGATCCATTTTTGGCCATAACAGGAAAGTTTGGTACTTTTAGACTGGAATTGAAACTTTTCTGGAAAATATTCATAAAGCCAAAGTTGTAGGATCCAAAATGTTCCGCCTACGACCTTGAGGTTCTCTTTGGTAACATCGAAAAGACCACGGTAAAGGTGAGCTAGAAGATATGGAGCTAAGGCCAGTTTACGGCCTGAAGCTAACGCAATTGCAATCCTATGGTATTCTTGAGTCATTTGGCCAGAGGAACAACAGGTGACAAATCGACAGAGCCACATCAACAAGAAGGCACAATGTTCTTGGTCACTAGCAGGTTTGGAGCTGTCATGCTCAATGGAGATATAACTTCCCCAGGCAACTGAAGCTACTTTTTCTTTAAATTTTATTTTAGTGTCCGTCCAAGAATATGCAGCACTGGGAATGTCTCCAATACATGGAAGACCAGTCAGGGAGCATATGTCAAAAATAGTGGGGGTCATTGGACCACAGGGGAAAAAGAAACAATTTGATGACACAGACCAGAAACAAAACGTAGCTGCAAGGAGGGGCTTGTCCATTGTTAAGGTATGTCTACACAGTTGAAGGAAATCATATATTCCAACAGTTTTCCAAACATGACCATAAGTGGGTTCTAAAAAATCCATCCATTCGATCCAATCTTTGGAAGCATTAGGCCATGTTTGATTTGATTTATCTTTCATCCAAGAAACCCAGTTGAGGTTTGGGGCATATAGCATTAAGGTTTCTTGGTCTGGTAAAGGAAAATATGGTTCTAAAGATGGGAGAAAAGAAGATTGCAGAAGACAGGGGCATATGGAGTCAGAGGAGGAAATTACCTGGGTTGAGATGTTTTTCTTTGGAAGACTCGCAATAATGGAGAGAGCTAGGACTGATTTTGTCTCGGTTCTGGCTGTCTTTTGAAGATTGTGTAGACTTTGAAGAAGAGGGAGAACTGGTTTTGCTTCTCGCCATGGATGTTCTGTCAATGATGGTAATGGGTTTCGTTCAAGGTAAGGATGAAGGAAGGAAGAAAAGCTGAAGTTATGGTGATGGACAGCTGCTGTGTTGGAAACGTATCAGTAATGATGACTGAGCATTTATGAGGTAAGTTGTCCGTTTTTGGGAAGGAGTAAACCTCTTCAATGATTGGTCATAATCCCAGGGGGTTTTATCACTCAGTTGTTTTCAAATCTTTTCAAATCCGAGTTTCAAAAAAGGAGTGATAAGGGGGCAAAGTGTTTCCCTAAAAAATCGGTTTTCAGCGGGGTGAAGTATTATTGGCTCATTAGCATTAAAATTCCTTGCTGATTTGTTGGGTCTTTGGCCAACGAATTGTGGACACATGGCAATGGGGTTTTTTAGAACGGTCAAGTGGGAGAGTGATCATCGTGGAAGAAACAATGGAGTAGCGGTTGTAAAAGGAGGGAGCACCTGGATTATGTTTGCAAACATAGAGATGGCGGTTTTCAATGATGAAGGGACACATGGCATGCTATTACAGGCTGACCAAAAAATTGTTTTATCATCGTGGAGGTTGAGGTGAATTTGCAGGCCGGGGAAAAACTGCTGATAACTTCTAGTCAGTTGGAATTAGCTGCTGCACTATAAATTGCAGAATTGAAGATGGAATGAGGGTTCCACAACCACCAATTCTTCTCAGGATCTATCAAACATAGGAGTAGTTTTAATTAGACAAGCTTTCAAACACTTTCTTGTAATCAGTTTCTTTTTAAATCTTGTAAACAATCTTATGCTGTAATTACTTGTGGTTTGTATTTGGAATTCAAGCTTTGTGGATTTCATTTTCAAATCATGGCTGGTAATGTGTTCTCAACTCTTTTCATTTAAATTTGATATTTACGTGTTTTCTTGTTTCTTTTTGTGACATTCACGCCAGAACTTTAAAGGAAGAACTCCTTTTCCTTTTGCAATCGCCTGACAATCCATTCACAATTCATAAGGGGTTGTCTACGCACAACTTCGGGCTGAACTTGGCCCTGGCACGCCTGTAAAAATCCATCGGCCTCAGAACACAATTTTTTAGTGCGAACAACAACATTATTGCAACCACAAAAGGGCAAATGAAAACCAAACGTGAGAACTGAGAACTGGTCGAGAAGAAAACTTAAGCGATACAGAGAGTCATTTTACAAAAGAAAAAAAGGACAAAGGCTTGGGAAGGGAACTTTACCTTGCTTATGTATCCGGACGTTGTGGACTCCTGCTTTTTCTTTAAAATTGGATTGGGCTCACTTGGTCATCACTTTCTCAACATTCCTTTTGTGAGACTACGTGTTATTCCATACAAAATTTAAAATTTTTAATCAATAACAATCACTCATTTATAGACATTTATAATTAATGATTAAACGGATATTAATATATATTGGATCAACTTGATTTCTGGAATCCACGAGCGTTTACAAAACGAATCAAATCCAATGGTTAGTTTTACAAAATACGAGTTACGTATTGAGTTTTAGAGGAATACTCCTTGATGCGAAGTTGCATCGCGTGCACTTTGCATTTGGTGCACCTGATATTAAAAGGATTATAGGTCAAGTAACAACATGCTGATGTATTGACACCCTTATTAGGAATTGCACCACGTGCATTGTGGGTTACGGGTACCTGGGGGCTGGTGTGAACACCGGAAATTGGGCCCACAAGGGATTGAAAGAAAATGGATTTGAAAAAGAAAAAGGAAAGGAGTCGCCACCTTATTTTTTAAAGGAAACAAGGAAAACCCTAAAAATAGTTTGTTTTAAGAAAACAATTTGAATGACTCCATAAAAAAGGAAAGGCAAAAACCAATCTTTTGAAAACCAAAGAAATCGAGGATTCGGAGGCTAAGTTATGACATGGGAAGGTTCTAGGCAAAGCCTATAGGCACCCATGTCACCCTTTCGGTCTCTCAGTTCATTTGGGCTAAATTAAGATCTTTCCCATACAAAAATCAGCAAGTATATCATCACAAGAATTGCATGCATATCATATATTTCATTTATCCATCCATGCATAATAAGCACATAAAAACAGAAAAAGAAAACAAAAAAAAGAAAACAAAAATAAACCTAGGATGCTTGGATCCTAGAACGGACTTGAGCCTCACGAAGAGCGCCTACGTACCATGCAACGAAATACATGGATCAAAGTCCACGTAGTTCGATTAGAACTAAGGTTAAATCCTAATACAAACCTATGGTTAAAACCCTAGGTTTCCTTATTTGATCAAAAGAGTTGAATATGATAGAAAGTTTGATTTTAGGAAAGAAATCCACAAAATGGAAACTTTAATAAAAACCAGAATTTTGTTGGTTAAGGAAACCTCTAATTAAACCATAGGATCATATTAAAAATTAACCCTAAATAGGGAGAAGAGAATGAGTTAAGAAGAAAGGTGAATTGGGGCACCTTCACACCCACTTACCTGAGCGCAATTAGCTCCAAGCATTTAACCATTTCAGACATAAGCAGCCCTATTTGCCATGGGACAAATACCACACCTATTTGCACCCTTACAAGTGCTCAAAACCATGCAAAAACACTAACATGCAAATCTGGACAGAATAGTATTATGACCTAAAATCATCCACTAAGCATGCCAATAGCAAAAACTGCGAACAATAATAAGTCCTAACATATTCCTAGAACCATATCATGCATAAAAACCCTAAAACATACTAACATGCATGCAAAACTATCATGTTTACTCCATATGAAAAACATATTCAGCAAACACGAAGAAAAACCAAATAAAAAAGTCTACTTTATCATGCTATATGAAAACAAACACGAAACAATGACTCTAAAACCCTAAACTCACAAATATGCTTAAAAACATACAAAACATACTTTAATCATGCTAAAACCAAACTAAACAGAAATTAAATCATGCATATTAACTAACTAAAGCAATATAACATGATGAAAATCCTAACTCTAACATGCAATGACACTAATCCTAGCACAAGGACAATAGGAGCACACGAATCATAACTATGCATTAAAAACCTAAAGGACAGCCCTAAAGCATGCTAAACAGTAGATAAAAAATAGATATTCCATGTATATTAACTAGCTAGAGTGTTAATACATGATAAAAAAGTTACCTTTAACATGCAATAGGCCTAACCCATATGAAAACCTAGTTTAAGCTTGAATAGAGAAGGAGAATACCTTAGGAAGGGCCTTCCTTGCTGCTGTATGCAATTGTTCGTGGCTCCTCAGGTCTTTAGAGTGAATCAAACCAACATGAATCCTCCTCATTGTCAAAGTGGTATCACAGCAAAGAGATCAAAACTCACTCAACTTTGAAAAGAAATAGAAAACAAAAAGAGAACAAGAGAAAAGAAAAAGTGATTCTCGTCACTTTGCAGCAGCAGCAACTTCAATCGTGTTTTTGAGTATGAAAACGTTGGATTTGGACAAAGCTTGTGAACTACAAAGTTGTAGAGAATTGAATTATCTTTCTAACAAGACCAATTTCATCAAATTCTGACTTCGGATGAAAAAGTTATGATTAAAATACGACTGCTGGTTTTCAGAAAATCTGCTGCTGAATTATGACGAATTTCACTCCCTCCAAACCCTCTTCTCCTCTCCCTTGTTTAAAGACATTAAGAGAGTATTTATAGCTGAAATCTGGAGTTTCCCTTTCCTTCCTGGACTAGGTTTCCTTGGAGAATAATCAAAAGGTATTTTATAATGATAAAAGACTTCTAATCTGAATAGGAAAAGGAAATTGTCTTTTATAAAAATTGGGAGACTGACCGCTAACACGCATGCACATGTACCGTATGTGCGTACACACACTCATCACATACGTACACGTGTTAGTGTCATGATAAAAATGGCTAATTTAATAAAATAATTTTCTTTTCATTTTAACCAAGAATCTCATGCTGTGATTCGCACTAATTCTTCAAGGATAATCCGTAAATAACCACACTAAACTCATCATCAGGTCATATCAAAATTGAACTTCATGAAACACTTTTGAGGGTAAAATGATGACTAATGAAAGTCAATTTGAAAAGATTTGGTTGGTAATTGTGAGTCAATTAGAGCTAACCCAAGGAAGGGTCAATTAACCAACTTGAACCACATCGAGCCATTTTAATCCCGAGCCATTGACTTACCAAATTGACACTAAAAATACCTCTTATGCATCCATATGAACTCCAATTGACAATTTGGAGATCATTCCAAGGTCAAATGAAAAGTTTGGGACTTAAAAGACGATTATGCCCCTCAAGTCACAAAAGCTCTTATTATCCCTCAAGATCAACTCCAATTTGAACCAAAATTCATATCCATTGTCCTTGTGACTCTAGAAAACTAATGCAAGTGACTAGACTCAAAAACAAAACAAAAACATGCATGAAATGATGAGCCCTAGTAAGGTGGTGCAAAAATGGGGTGTGACAGCTGGCCTTCCTTTTCACCCCTAAATTATGAGCTACAGGCCTTCAATATTCCATTGTTACAATGGGTTCAAGCAAGCTCATGCGGATTCAGCTCGCTAACAGTGGAGCCAATGCGCTAAGTCCATGAATTTTAAAATTATTTACTACCTCTGTCCCACAAAGATAAGCCATTTTTGCTACTTTTTTTTTGTCCCAAAATGGTTTTGCACTTTGAAAATTCAAATCATAATTTTCTTGACTTTTTCTACACTATCCTTTATTATTTCAATAATTACCTTCAACACAAAACTCAACACCAACTTACCAAGTAGGAGAAAATATTTTTGGAAAGATAGAATTTAATAAATAACGTGTCAATTAATGCAATAATGACATTTTCTTAAATTCCGTGTTTTATCAGACATAGACTATCCTTGTGGGACGGAGGAAGTACCATTAGTCAATCTTTTGTTTTTTAAATCCTTGCTTTACCCCTTATTCTTACTAAGGGCACCCCATTTTTTGTTATTAATAGAGGCACCTTATGTAGCTAACTTGGTTTTTTAGTGATACAGTTTTAAAAAACTAGTAACTTGCAATATACATAACCGTTTTTGTTAGAAATATACCACATCCCACATCGCCCAAATATTGGGTTTGACATAATTTCATATACTTGTTTGAGCCCTCCACTTATAATTAGGCTTTTAAGTTGAAAACTTAATATGGTATCAGAGCACATCGTTCTTGGGCCTATTAAGCCCACATTTGTTGCCTACGTGATAGGCCTATGTTAAGCCTGCACGTGAAGCAATGTGTTGGAAATATATCACATCCCACATCGCCCAAATATTAGGTTTGACATGACTTCAAATATTTGTTTGAACCCCCTGTCACACCCCATTTTTGCACCACCTTATTAGGGCTCATCATTTCATGCATGTTTTTGTTTTGTTTTTGAGTCTAGTCACTTGCATTAGGTTTCTAGAGTCACAAGGACAATGGGTATGAATTTTGGTTCAATTTGGAGTTGATCTTGAGGGATAATAAGAGCTTTTGTGACTTGAGGGGCATAATCGTCTTTTAAGTCCCAAACTTTTCATTTGACCTTGAAATAATCTCCAAATTGTCAATTGAAGTTCATATGGATGCATAAGAGGTATTTCTAGTGTCAATTTGATAAATCAATGGCTTGGGATTAAAATGGCTCGATGTAGTTCAAGATTGGTTAATTGACCCTTCTTTGGGTTAGCTCTAATTGACTCACAATTACCAACCAAATCTTTTCAAATTGACTTTAATTAGTCATCATTTTATCCCTAAAAGTGTTTTATAAAGTTCAATTTTGATATGGAAAGCATTTGGTTTGATCCTATGTGCACACCTATGCTTAGCAAAGGTAGAGCATAGCAGTTAACCGCCTTGTTCAAACCTAACCATGCCCCCCATGGTTAGTGATTTTGACCCCAAAATGTTCAAAAACATATTCCTCATCGAAACACGATCGTTTTGGCTTTCGTTTTATCAAAATCAGAGTTAATTTGACCCTAAAACACTCCTAGAAGGCAACAGAGTCCAAAAAGGTCAAAAAACTGAAGTGGGCTCGGGTGACCACCCAAGAGCGGGAGGCTAGCCGCCCAGCCCCGGGAGGTTAGCCGCCCAGCCTTGGGAGGTCACCCGAGACCACTTTCCTATTTTTACTCAATTTCCTTGCTGAAGCGGACTCTTCCCTATTTTGACGTATTTGGGCTCTTTTGGACGAGTTTCCTTCTAATTTTTGGTAACTTCTGAGTTACTTAAGCCCCAAGGGGGTCTCTAATAGCCCTTGGATTAATTATTAGGGTTTTAATCCTAGCTATTGATTAATCCTAATTGAACTCTATAAATACCCCCTATGCTTCAGCACAAGGGGAGCCACTTTAGGCATTAATACTTGAGTGTTTGAGAGAGAATAAGAGAGAGAGACTTGAAGGAGAGCTGGAGTTCTTGTTGTAGCCTTGGAGAGGATTGGTTCAAGTCATCCATAAGAGCAAGGGAGAGTCTCTACAGCAGCAAGGAAGTTTCTTCTTAAGGTATTCCTCCCTCTTTGTTTATGCTGAATATGGGTTAGGCTTATTGCATGTTAAAGGTAACTTTTTTATCATGTATTAACACTCTAGCTAATTAATATACATGGAATATCTATTGTTTATCTACTGTTTAGCATGCTTTAGGGCTGTCCTATGTGTTTTTTATGCATAGTTATGGTTCTTGTGCTCCTATTGCCCTTGTGCTAGGATTAGTGTCATTGCATGTTAGAGTTAGGATTTTCATCATGTTATGTTGCTTTAGTTAGTTAATATGCATGATTTTATTTCTGTTTAGTTTGGTTTTAGCATGACTAAAGTATGTTTTGTATGTCTTTAAGCATATTTGTGAGTTTAGGGTTTTAGAGTCATTGTTTTATGTTAGTTTTCATATAGCATGATAAAGTAGACTTTTTTATTGGTTTTTCTTCGTGTTTACTGTATATGTCTTGCATATAGAGTAAATATGATATTTTTGCATGCATGTTAGTATATTCTAGGGTTTTTATGCATAATATGGTTCTAGGAATATATTAGGACTTATTATTGTTCGCTGTTTCTGCTGTTGGTATGTTTAGTGGATGATTTTAGGTCATAATACTATTCTGTCCAGATTTGCATATCATTGTATTTGCATGGTTTTGAGCACTTGTAAGGGTGCAAATAGGTGTGGTATTTGTCCTATGGCAAATAGGGTTGCTCATGTCTGAAATGGCTAATGCTTGGAGCTATTGCGCTCAGGTAAGTGGGTGTGAAGGTGCCCCAATTCACCTCTCTTCCTTATCCTTTCTCTTCTCCCTCTTTAGGGTTAATTTTTAATGTGATCCTATGGTTTAATTAGAGGTTTCCTTCACAAATAAAATTCTGGTTTTTATTAAAGTTTCCATTTTGCGGATTTCTTTCCAAAATCAAACTTTCTATCAAATTCAATTCTTTTGGTCAAATAAGGAAACCTAGGGTTTTAACCATAGGTTTGTATTAAGTTTTAACCCTAGTTCTAATCGAACTACGTGGACTTTGATCCATGTATTTCGTTGCATGGTACATAGGCGCTCTTCGTGAGGCTCAAGTCCATTCTAGGATCCAAGCATCCTAGGCTTCTTTTTTGTTTTGTTTTCTTTTTCTTTATTTTCTGTTTTTATGTGTTTATTATGCATGGATGGATGAATGAAATATATGATATGCATGCTGTCTTGTGATGATATACTTGCTGATTTTTGTATGGAAAAGATCTTGATTTAGCCCAAATGAACTGAGAGACCGAAAGGGTGACATGGGTGCCTATAGGCTTTGCCTAGAACCTTCCCATGTCATAACTTAGCCTCCGAATCCCCGATTTCTTTGGTTTCCAAAAGATTGGTTTTTGCCTTTCCTTTTTTATGGAGTCATTCAAATTGTTTTCCTAAAACAAACTGTTTTTTAGGGTTTTCCTTGTTTCCTTTAAAAAATGAGGTGGCGACTCCTTTGTGTTTTCAAAACCCACATCCACCTTTTCGTCAATCCCTCGTGGGCCCGATTTCCGGGGTTCACACCCCCCACTCATAAGCTTAGGCTTTTAAGTTGAAGACTTAACAGTTTTCGAAAAAAATTATACGATTGTAGGCATCTTCGATACAAGACCCATGTTGATTAGGTAATTATTTAAAAAATTAAAACCGTAAAATTTTATTGCATGCAAATTGTCTTCAAAATTATAAAATGAAAATAGTACGATTTTACTATTTTACTGTTTGGCATTATCTTCGAAATCGTAAAATTTTATTATTTTATTACTGTGCACGTCTCATTGTCACCTCTAGTCTAAAACTACCAAAACCTTCCATTGGGCTCATTTTTTCCTTGAATCAAGGAGGACAATGAGGGAGAGGGTTTGGGAAGCGAGGAGGACATCGGCAACGGTGGATGATGCCTCTCAACTAAGTTAATAGGAAATACTAGATTGGTGTACATGATATATAGAATTAGTGCTTGACTAAGGGTGTGACGTTGGATGGATTGGCTATGCATGCAAAAGTGCTATGATATATTTGTATAAGCATCATAGTGGCTAGTACACTTGCATGTGTGTAATCAGTGTGTCGACCCAATGTTCAATAATATTAGTCCAAACTTGTCCATTTTCAGAACTGATTCTTGTGTCATTATCTTCGCATGCATTGTCAAAAAAAAGAAAGAACAACACTTAGCAATCCAACCATATCTAATCAAATCTAACCCGCTAATTGGTGACTTCCATCTTCGACTTCGAATGGACCATGGATCTACCATCAAACAGGGTCACTAGATGGATTTGGATTTGGTGCAGGTACTGCATGGTGGAGTAAACGTAGGACCGATGACACGTGGCATGGCAAGGAGGAGAAATGGTGGGCTGAAACTCGAGAGATACATTTGACGCCCAACGCCTAACAGCTTTTCATTTCTCCTCCTTGCCCACGTGTCATCGACCCACCTACGTTTACTACGCCATACAGTAAAAGTAGCCAACTGCACCAAATCCGAATCCGCCACTAGATCGAGGTTGGAGAAGGCTTGTTGATCTGGGGTCGCCGGAGGTGGACAAAGGTCGCCAGAGGGGAAGGTCCCCGGAGGTGAATGGAGGTCGTTGGAAGGTTACCAGAACTGGAATAATGGTGGTTGTCTATTCACATGCTAATGGTGATCACCCATGGAAGAAAGGGAGAAAGGGTCACACGGGCAGTAGCGGAGCTAGGAAATTAGTCTTGCAAGCTTGAAACTCAAGACTAATGATAAGTATTTTGATATATAAAAAAATTCAAATCACAATGGAATTTTGTTTTTTAACTTTGTATAGGGTAGAAAAATAATTATAATAAATAATAGGGTCAAATTCATCAATTTTTTGGGTAAAAAAAGCAGCTAGATGGTCAAAATAAAATTTTTTGAGGAGTTAAATAAAAGTTATGTAGGGTCGAATTTTTAAGGATAAATTACATTCAGACCGCCTGTATAATCTGACAAATACAGATACACCCCCTCATGTTTACGAAATTACATTGACACCCTTCCTTTACAAAATAAACTACAAAGACACCCCTCCTCTAACGTCCGCCTATTAATCCGCTAAATCATGCTCAATCTTTTTCAAAATACCCTAACTATCCTAATTGTATGACAACTTTCATGTTAAATGAATGTAACTCATCGGTTTAACTCATTCATCTTGAACATTCGAGGATTTTTTTTTTTATTGATAAACAACTAAACGTGTATATGCATATATTTATATATATATATATGTATATAGAGTCAGCTCATTTGCTCAATTTTATTTATCCAATTGACATTACAATCAACAACATGGAGTAAAAAAATTGACTTTAAAAATAACGGACCATATAGTATGCTTTACCAATTGGGCAAATAAATTTACTTTTTGTATAACTAAACTGAAAATGAACTGATTGACCTAGTAATTAATTGCTGTGCGGTATGCATCGAAACCGTATATATTACAGCCCAAACAAACGCGCCGTGACGCGGTGTTACACATAGTTATCCGTTCCTCACCAGATGTTCAAGCAGCAATGCTTACAAGTGATCTCGATTAGAACTTTGAGCAGCCTCTGAGTTCTTTCCCTTGACAAACCTTTTCCCTTGCTTTCAAGTACCTTAGAAAAACCCTTGAAAACAAGACAGAAAGTTGCTACAATTAATGTCTTTTCCAGTCGGTTTTCGATTCCATCCCTCAGACCGTGAGTTAGTCTTCCATTACCTTTATCGCAAGGTCGTCGGAAAACCACTGCCGTGCGAGCACGTGGTGACGGAGTGCGACCTGTATGGTGAGAGAGAACCATGGCAGATATACGGAGGATCGACAGAGAAAATTCGTTATTTCTTCACCAAGTTGAAGAAGAAGACCGACGGCGGCTCAAGAATCGACCGAACGATTGGGTCGGGTACGTGGAAAGGTCAGCGCGTGGCCCGTTCTGTTTTGGATGAACAAGGAAGATGCATAGGGCGTAAGAAGATGCCGGCTAATGAGAACAAGGGCAGCGCGATGAATCACGGCCGATGGGTCATGCATGAATATGGGCTCGACGGCTCCTTACTGGATGAAACACAAGTAAGTGAACTATTTTCCATAGAACCAAACAGCACAAGTTTACTTTTGAATTTTGATCGTACTTATTGATACTAAAGTTTTTCTTCGTGCAAAGTTTAAAATTGGTGCATCAATTTTCTTCCTTCTTAGGGTATATTTTTGTTTGTCACCTCGACATATTTATTTCTCTTCTTTTCTTTCTTTCTTTTTTCCCCTCTAGATTGTTTATATACAGGAAATTAATTTGTCGATTTGCAAAATTGTTTTTTTTTTTTTTTTTTTTCTATTTGGTAGGGAAATTTTATTAGGAGCAATAGTTGATTAAATAATATTCCACGATGTAACCCCTGTGGACAATTGGTCATAGAAGTGGTGGTGTGGGTAATTTGCTGGGTGTTTGGTTCGTGTGGGAATAGCCTATCCGTTAGGACTGAGTCGTTTGTTTCTGTTCCAAATAAAAATTCGTTGTTTACTGGAGAAATAAAAGATAATTGGGCATTTTTTAGTTAATCAACACTGAAATCTAATTGCCAAATTTCAATCGACTTTCGTGATGAGTTTATTTGAGTGTTTTTTTCATTTTTGTCAAAACAGCTAGCTTTCAATTTTTAGACCCACTATTCCTAATATGTATAACTCGGTTATGTTTAACTTTTCGAAGATGAGCATTATAGTTTATTTTTCTTCATGTGTACTTTGTTAAAAAAATCACTTATTTTCTTCTTTACCCGGTGCAGTGCAAGGATTTGGTGCTTTGCCGAATCAAGAACAAGAATAAAAAGAAGGAGACTACCATTGAAGGCAAGGAAATTGTGGAACCACCTGAGCATACCGTCAGTGGCCAGACAATTGGAAAGGGACTAACCACTTCGACTCTTATGCCAGACGATGAAACCATGGAACCTGAGCATATCAGTGAGCAGATAATCCGATCCAAGCCTACTACTTTCGCTCTTTTACCGGAAAGTGGCACTGTGGAACATGGGAATACTAGCATTAATGACCTGTGTGAATCCGAGGGTCGAGTTTTGATGAAATATGTCCTGGCCTGGATGCATACGAATCTGAGTGGTTGCGTTTCGACGAAATATTTCCCGGGCTTAAAGGGGATGAGGCGCAGTTTGTGCACATGCTCACCGGTGATAATGGAGCAGCAGCATGGGCGCAATCCAGTGGTACGTCCGACCAAAACATGCCAGTGAATTCGCCATTCACACCATCTTACGCAGGAGATGGCATGTGGGAGTCCATAGCACCACCACTCAGTTCTGAATCCCAGCCAACATTTTCTTGGACATGATTCCTTAGATATGGGCTGTTTTACTATCGCTAATTTGCAATATTTATGGGTTGGTGTCTGATTTTCCTTGTGTATGTTCAGTGATTTGCCGTGGTTGTTACAGTCTACTTTATTTCTGCTGCTGTTTGGGGTTTAGCCTCTACCTCTTGTGGCTTCAGTTCTGTTTCTTGTTCTACTAAACTTATATCTTCTACAGTTATTGGTGTAGGCTATACCAAGTTAGTCATTTTTTTTTTCTTTCTTCACTACGAGGACAACAACATAAAAATTAGTTTTCACGACATTATTGCAACCACAAAAAGGCAAATGAAAACCAAACGTGAGAACTGAGAACTGGTCGAGAAGAAAACTTAAGCAATACAGAGAGTCATTTTACAAAAGAAAAAAAGACAAAGGCTTGGGAAGGGAACTTTACCTTGCTTATGTATCCGTCCGTTGTGGACTCCTGCTTCTTCTTTAAAGTTCGATTGGGCTCACTTGGTCATCACTTTCTCAACATTCCTTTTGTGAGACTACATGTTATTCCATCCAAAATTTAAATTTTTTAATCAATAACAATCACTCATTTATAGACATTTATAATTAATGATTAAACGGATATTAATATATATTGGATCAACTTGATTTTCGGAATCCACGAGCGCTTATAAAACGCATCAAATCCAATGGTTAGTTTTACAAAATACGAGTTACGTATGGAGTTTTAGAGGAATACTCCTTGATGCGAAGTTGCATCGCGTGCACTTTGCATTTGGTGCACCTGATATTAAAAGGATTATAGGTCAAGTAAGAACATGCTGAGGTATCGACACCCTTATTAGGAATTGCACCACGTGCATTGTGGGTTACAGGTACAAGGGGGCTGGCCTTCCTTTTCACCCCTAAATTATGAGCTACAGGCCTTCAATATTCCATCGTTACAATGGGTTCAAGCAAGCTCATGCGAATTCAGCTCGCCAACAGTGGGGCCAATGCACTATGTCCATGAATTTTAAAATTATTTACTACCTTTGTTCCACAAAGATAAGTCATTTTTGCTACTTTTTTTTGTCCCAAAGTGGTTGTGCACTTTGAAAATTCAAATCATAATTTTCTTGAATTTTTCTACACTATCCTTTATTATTTCAATAATTACCTTCAACACAAAACTCAAAACCAAGTAAGAGAAAATATTTTTGGAAAGATAGAATTTAATAAATAACATGTTAATTAATGCAATAATGACATTTTCTTAAATTCCGTGTTTTATCAGACATAAACTATCCTTGTGGGACGGAGGAAGTAGCATTAGTCACTCTTTTCTTTTTTAAATCCTTGCTTTACCCCATATTCTTACTAAGGGCACCCCATCTTTTGTTATTAATAAAGGCACCTTATGTAGCTAACTTGGTCTTTTAGTGATACAGTTTCAAAAACTAGTAACTTGCAATATACATAACCGTTTTTGTTAGAAATATACCACATCCCACATCGCCCAAATATTGGGTTTGACATAACTTTATATAGTTGTTTGAGACCTCCACTTATAATTACGCTTTTAAGTTGAAAACTTAACATGGTATCAGAGCACATCGTTATTGGGCATATTGAGCCCGTATTAGTTGCCTACGTGACAGGCCTATGTTAAGCCTGCACGTGAAGCAGAGTGTTGAAAATATACCACATCCCACATCGCCCAAATATTAGGTTTGACATGACTTCATATAGGCTTTTAAGTTGAAGACTTAACAGTTTTCGAAAAAAATTATATGATCGTAGGCATCTCCGATACAAGACCCACGTTGATTAGGTAATTATTTAAAAAATTAAAACCGTAAAATTTTATTGCATGCAAATTGTCTTCAAAATTATAAAATGAAACTAGTACGATTTTACTATTTTACTGTTTGGCATTATCTTCGAAATCGTAAAATTTTATTATTTTATTACTGTGCACGTCTCATTGTCACCTTTATTCTAAAACTACCAAAACCAAAGGTTTTGTTGCTTCCATTAGGCTCATTTTTTCCTTGAATCAAGAAGGACAGCGAGGGAGATGGTTTGGGAGGCGAGGAGGACATCGGCGACGGTGGATGATGCCTCTCAACTAAGTTAATAGGAAATACTAGATTGGTGTACATGATATATAGAATTAGTGCTTGACTGAGGCTGTGATGTTGGATGGATTGGCAATGCATGCAAAAGTGCTATGATATATTTGTATAAGCATCATAGTGGCTAGTACACTTGCATGTGTGTAATCAGTGTGTCGACCCAATGTTCAATAATATTAGTCCAAACTTGTCCATTTTCAGAACTGATTCTTGTGTCATTATCCTCGCATGCATTATCAAAAAAAAAAAGAACAACACTTAGCAATCCAACCAGATCCGATCAAATCTAACCCGCTGATTGGTAACTTCCATCTTCGACTTCGAATGGACCATGGATCTACCATCAAACAGGGTCACTAGATGGATTTGGATTTGGTGCAGGTACTACATGGTGTAGTAAACGTAGGACCGATGACACGTGGCAAGGAGGAGAAATGGTGGGCTGAAACTCGAGAGATACATTTGATGCCGAACGCCGAACAGCTTTTCATTTCTCCTCCTTGCCACTACAACAAAATAGGCTTTTTATGACTTGAAATTAACGACTTGCATGTTTGCAAGTCGTTAATATAGTTCATTTATGACTTGCTTCTTAAACACGTCGTTAAATGACCTTATATAGATAGAATTTACGGCCTACAAAGAAAGTATGTCGTTAATGGGACTTATTACGACGTGTTTTGCGCGTCGTAAAAAATATACCGAGAAATGCTTATTTACGACGTGCAAAACACGTCGTTAAAAAGGAATAATTCCGTCACAGTTTTAGTGAGCAATTCCACTTATATTTTACGACGTGTTTTGTACGTCGTAAATACTATCCCGAGATCTGCTTATCAATGGCGCATTATGCACGTCGTTAATAACACACCAGAATTTGGCGAAATTTTTAGCGGGCATTTTGCCTCACTTTAGTGACCTTTGTTTCTCTTTTGGTGCTTTACTCTTCCATCTTGCAGACTCGCACACACACTCCATCTAATGGCCATTCTGAACAATCCTTCACAGCTAGGGCACACTCCTTCATCTCACAAACTCACACACTCCCTCAATCCCTCAATCTCCTTCACGGCTAGGGCATGTTCACCATCGATTGTGAACTAGGAATCGACGGTGAGTGTTCACAATCAGCGTTCTGTACACAGTTGATGCTCTTCCATCTCTCAATCCCTCATCTCCCAAATGTGATTGTGTTGATGGCGTGTGTTGACGGCTGATGTTCTTCTATCTCTCAATCCCTCTTCGATCTACACGACGGTGCGTCTTGACAGTTCTCTCACATCTAAAATCAACCATACGGTGTCTCATCTTCAAACTGGTTCTAAAATGGACTATACGGTAGAAATCTGTGCATCTCATCTTCATGTTGGTAGAGGAACGAATTGGTGTTGGTGGTGTTAGTGTGTAAACTCCGGCTAAACTGGTGTTGGTGTGTAAACTTCGTTCTAGGGCTCAAAACCTCCCCTTTCAAAATATATGTTTGCAGTTTTATTTTTTCTCCGAGAAACAAATGGAGGCTTACTAGAATCGTTCTTCTTCTAATTAAATAGAAGAAATACGTTATATTGCTATTTTATTGTTCTTTTACTTGATAAAGTTAGGATTTTTAGTCTCTATTTATGAAGATTTCGATACTTAAGATGATTTCATGTATATATCGTCTCTGTTTTGCTTCGTCTTTGAAGGCGTAGTTGATTTATTGAGGTTGATTTATTTTTCGACAATTGGGTTTAGCTGATTTGATGGGTCACTATTGTTGACCAAATATGTGTTGGTTGTATGTTTTTTAATTATTTGTTTGTTGGGTTTTGTTTGTTTCGACATAAAATTTTTAATGGAAATTTTTTTATCTCGTTCATTTCCTTTGTTTATTCCAACCGTGCTCAAAGAGAGAGAGAATGATGAAGCAGAGAGGGAGTTCGTGGGGATCTCTCTATGGCTCTTGGAGCTGTCTTGCTAAGGTAAGAAGCTTACCTTGTCTTCTAATTTTGATGATATATATATATATATGTTGCAAACTTTGATTTTTCTGAAATTATTATTAATGTTAATGGTCTAACTTTAGGTTTTTGGGGTCAAGGAACTTGTTGGTAACCTTTGATTTGAAAGAAAATGAACATAACTTAATATATTTTGGAAAATTACAGATTTTTGGGTTGTGAAACCCGAACTTTAAGCCCCAAAACCCATGTGTTATGATGAGTTTTTATATGAACCATTTATATATTCTTGTAGAGGCCTGAACAAGCTTTAAAATGGCTTTTGAATCACTTGATTTGTCCCAGAAATGAGTGAGATAAGTTAGAGAGAAGTTGACCAAAAACTCATAAAAAACCAAACGGATTCTCAGTTTCAACCGGTGGGAGGTTGAAGATGAGTATGAAATTATAATCCAATATGGTTGCGCTCACCCACACCCACCATGTTCTCATCCATTTGAGGACCTTAGGCTAACCCGATTGACTCCAAATTTGACGAGTGGATTCGTCTTGATGAGTCCTACCATGTGGGACCCTTGGTTGACTACTTTGACCATAGTTTGACCAACTTTAACTTTTGGCCTATTTTCCTATTTTCTAAAATTCCGAAAAATACCAAATAAATTCTAGAAATTAGAGAAAATTTCCAAAATTCTAGATAGAATGGACATGTATAATGGACAAACATCAATTTTATTAGAACCATAAATTTTCTAAGAATTTATTGTTAAAACTGGTTTTTTTTTTTTTTTATTTTGTAGGCTCTGCATGATGGGAAGGATGTCTTCTTTATGTTAAAAGTTGATGAGGAGTATGTGTACTCAAGAGGGTGAGTGAACATTATACAGTTGAAGTTAAATATTGTTGGTGTTATATTTATTTTTTAAACATGCGGTAGGAAAATTTGCTTTTGGATAACTTATCGGTTTTAATTTTATGATTTTGGATGGTGCTTAAATTTTGATGCAGTCATGTTTACGGTGTCACAGACTGATTTTGTTTTCATTTTCCTAGTGAGCAAGTGAGCCCTTGACACAATTTAGTATGTTTTACTTTATGCTTGGATATATTGACATCTGTTTTTCTCAAAGATGTCGTTGGGTACACTGGTCTACTACATGGTCCCTTTAAATGATATATTCTAATCCTTTTTGGTGCTGACATAACCCATTTTTATTGGGAATTTGATAAACTCTACAGGGTTATGGTGGCACTTTAATGGAAGGTAGGCATGTATTACCAAGTAGCAAATCTCGAGGAGGGTTAGTGTTACCCTAAACAAGAAGGGTACTCTAAGTATATTTTCATAAGGTAGAGGGTGGTCTACTTAATAATGCTAAAAATTTGGTTCTTTTCTTTTTATCATTTTTTGTCATCATTGGAGCTTTATCCAAAAATCGACACTTGCTAGTTGAGATTTGTGAATCTTGGTCCTCTGTTGTCAGTCTGTTATACTTGGGATGTATCTTCCATTTAAGTACTTTCTGTTGAGCTGGTTCCAATTTCCTGCATGCTTAAAATATAAAGATAGCATTGTTATGTTAAAATGGGTTTGTTTTTGTATAATGCAACGACAATAAGAAATGCCCATATGTTGCTCTCATGTTTCAAGTTGGTGAGAAAGCTTCCTACCATAATGTAAGTTCTTTTTACAATTTCTTCTATTAGATCTTAATTTCTATATATTTAATGGTACCTGTTGGTCTTCTTTTCTCTTTTTCTTTTTCGTCATTTTTTGAAAAAGAACTAAGACTGTCCTTGTTGGCAACCCCATGGCTGTTCCTCTTGCCAGGTTTGTTTCCTTCCATTTTTTTTTTTTTTAGTTTTGTCCCTCTTTTGCATTTTCTCGGTGTTGTCACTCCTATGATAGATGAGGGAAAGCATTTTTGCTTTCAGTTTGAGTTTCTTGGGCCTTGCCTTGTTTCTGCTGTAGTTTTTGGGGGTTTATCTAGATTTTGGCTGTCAATGAGTGTGTCTTTTGGGTGTGATTTTTGGGGTTTATTGGGATTATGTCTTTAGCTGCCATTGGGTGTGGTTTTATGGGAAGGTTTTAATGGCATGTTTATATATTGGATCATAGAAACCATAAGGGTTTATAAAACCCAAAACTGTGAAACATTTTTTGATAACAGCCATAAAAACTGCCATCTTCTTTTGAGTGCTGTGATCAGAGTTCTCATTGAAAATTTTTGGGCCTTATATTCTTAGAAAGCTCTTCAAATCAGCTTTCCAACGCAACAAACGGCGCCTTAATCGGATTTTTGTAGCTCAAGATATATGTGTTTTACTACAGGCTGTTCAGGTAGACTGCACTGTGCGGGATTAATGCAATCAGCATGTTATGGCTTGTTGGATGAGATCCAAGCCACATATGGGGCTCCACTCTTAATCATAGGGATTGTTCTTGATGGTGGAAGATTATACAAGGTCATTTGTGGCCATAGAACTCAAGGGCTGTTTGCCAAAAATCCCAAAAATTGGACTACCATAGCAGATTTTCATGCACAATATGAATGTCATGGTAGCTGCTTGTATTATTTTCTCATTCAAAGTCATGGCCATCTTCTTTTGACAGCCCCTAATTATTCAAACTGTATAAATACATTACATGAATAAAATAAGGGGAAGTTGAGTGAGAAGTAATATAAGAATAGAATGATAGAAAATTCAATTTGTTCATTGGGAACTTTGAAGGAAGCCTATGTGGTCTCATTGTTTAAGACCATTTTGATTTTGAAAATAGTGTGGATCAAAATAGTCATAGATTTAAATCTTATTGTTTAACTAAAATATGGCTTCGAAGTTCTGACATTAAGCAACAATGAGCATGATTCATGATGAGTTTTTGCAGTATGATGTATTTGCACTAATATTTGTTTATTAAACTTCTCTTTTCCCACAAAGTCCTATTTCAGCCTCAGGTTCATCATCAATTTCACTCTCCACTATGATTCACCTAGTTTCCTTTGTCATGGCAGTTAATGTGCTTCATCCCTTGTGGTTTCTTTCAGTTCACCCTTTTTTATTTGCTTTCAATGGTATAATTATTCATATGCTTCAGTTAAAGCATGGTTAAACCATAATTTCTTATTATTCATATGCTTTCAACGGTACATTTAATTTGCTTTAAGTTTCTGATCCAAATTCTAATTATGTATATTGTCATTTGAACCCAAATTAATTGAATAGTTTGCTGTATAGCTGTAGTTATCTTTCTTGTTGTACTTCTATAATTCAATTAATTGAACAGTTTGCTGTACAGCTGTAGTTATCTTTCTTGTTGTACGTAGCATATAGAACTCTCTCATTTGCTCAAATCAATCCTTTTTTGTTTGATGTTCACTACCTAGTTTATTATTCAAAGTATTTCTTCTTACTAATAATAAATTATTTTGTTGTTTTTCATTTCAGGGACATTTGGTTGAGGCATCTTAGAAGGTCTTTTAGTTTTTGAGATTGAAGGGGTTAGTGGGAGACTGCAGAAGTATCAGATAGATGTTTTGTTGTTATACATGTCGTTCTCCCTTTTTGAACTTTATTTTGACATTCTATATATAAATTTTGATAGTCCAATTTATAAACATGTACTTAAACTTTATGGATGTATGAATGTTTTTTGAATTGGATTCAAATTATAGATATGGATGGTTGGGAGTTGATGTTAATTGTGGATTAATGCACTTAGAAAAAAAATGATTTTGATGAATGATATATTTGTTATGACTTCTGAGTTGTGTTATCTTGGGCAGTGATAGAAGATATATAAATGTATTGTTGGCATTTGATAAGCAAAGCAGGAAACAGGTTATAGACAATAGGTTATTAAAAAAATTAAAGGCCTTTCACGACGTGCTTCGTATGTCGTCTTAGGTGTTTTAACGACGCACAACGCACGTCATTAATAAGCTTAATATACCGGTTATAATTTTTTCACGACGCGCAGCGTGCGTCGTTAAAAAACTTAATACGACGTACACTGCACGTCGTTAAAACTGTACCCAAACCATTGAGATGTTTTTTACGACGCGTAGTGCACGTCGTTAATAACTATTTACGACGCGCAATGCACGCCGTTAAAAAGTTTTTTACGACGCACATTGCACGTTGTAAATGTGTCCGGACTTTCCACGATCCCTTGATGCACGACAAGCGCTTGCGCGTCGTAAAAGGCCTTTCACGACGTGCTTCACATGTCGTGGAAAGCCACTTTTGTTGTAGTGTGCCCATGTGTTATCGATCCTACGTTTACTACACCATACAGCAAAAGTAGCCAACTGCACCAAATCCGATCGAATCCGCCACTAGATCGAGGATGGAGAAGGCTTGTTGATCTGGGGTCGCCGGAGGTGGACGAAGGTCGCCAGAGGTGAATGGAGGTCGTTGGAAGGTGACCAGAACTGGAATAATGGTGGTTGTCTACTCACATGCTGATGGTGATCACCCATGGAAGAAAGGGAGAAAGGGTCACACGGGCAGTGGCGGAGCTAGGAAAGTAATTAGTCTTGCAAGCATGAGTCTCAAGAATAATGATAAGTATTTTGATATATAAAAATATTCGAACCACAATGGAATTTTGTTCTTTAACTTTGTCTAGGTTAGAAAAATAATTATAATAAATAATAGGGTCAAACTCATCAATTTTTTGGGTAAAAAAAGCATCTAGATGGTCAAAAAAAATTTTTTGAGGAGTTAAATAAAATTTATGGAGGGTCAAATTTTTAAGGATAAATTACATTAAGACCGCCTATATAATCTGACAACTACAGATACACCCCCTTACGTTTACCGAATTACATTGACACCCTTCCTTTACAAAATAAACTACAAAGAGACCCCTCCTCTAACTTCCGCCCATTAATCCGTTAAATCATGCTCAATCTTTTTCAAAATACCCTAACTATTCTTATTGTATGACAACTTTCATGTTAAATGCATGTAAGTCATCGGTTTAACTCATTCATCTAGCACATTCGAGAATTTTTTCTTTTATTGATAAACAACTACACGTGTATATATATATATATATAGAGTCAGCTCATTTGCTCAATTTTATTTATCCAATTGACATTACAATCAACAACATGGAGTAAAAAAATTGACTTTAAAAATAACGGACCATATAGTATGCTTTACCAATTGGGCAAATAAATTTACTCTTTGTATAACTAAACTGAAAATGAACTGATT